>CM021106.1:153715275-153957500 GCA_007115665.2 Sequoiadendron giganteum | reverse complement strand
TGCTATGTTTGGTTGCAATTACTTTGATATTGGATACATTTTGTTATAATGTTTTGATCGCTACTATTGAGTGACAACTATTATTGTGAGATGCAGTTATCTGATTATTGTTTCACTTGCATTATAGATTAATGATGTTGTAGAGTTAACATGAGATGTTATTATGAGATTACTGGATTATGATGAAAGTGTCAGTTTCGATGAGTGTATTGGTGAAGAGGACGAGTTCGTATCACTCGGTCACGAGCACCCTGCGAATCCGTAATTCCTTCTTCACAGTGTGTATTATATGCTGGATATATTGTATGATGTTGTTTACTTGGTTGCAGGATTGCAGGTACATGACATCGGTTTCACAGGTTTGAGCGTGTCGATCTAACGGTTAAGTTGAATGGGAGATAGTAGCTAGGTAACATGTGTCAAGTCTATACCCTAGCCTTAGTGTGTCATCAGTTGTGTGTGTCGAGTCATTGTCTGTCTTGCTTTGATGTTATTTAATTCTGAAGCATTCTTGAGTTGAAAATAGATATTTAGAATAATTGCATTTAAATCATGTTGATGGTTATTTAATTTAAATAATGCAATGTGGATAAAAGTTTATACTTAAATTAATTAATTATATTTAGTTTATTTAATTAATTAAATTTAATCCAAGGGGGTTGAATTTAATTATTAAATAATTAAATTAATTAATTAAATGTGATTCAAGAGAATGAAAGGAAATAAAAGAATTAGAATTAATTTTGGAATTTAATTCCAACGTGTGAGAATTAAATTAGAAATTGTAATTAAATGTTTATTTGGGAAATTGGTTGCAACTTTGGAAATTAATTTATTATTTCAAATTTCATTTTAAATTGAAAGTGGGTTTTGAAAAGTGAAATTAAAATTGAAATTGAAGGTGAAATTGAAATTGAAATTGAAATTGAAATTGAAATTGAAATTAAAATATCTAATTTGCATGTAATGTGAATTAGGGTTGTAAATATTGAAATTGAAATTGAAATTGAAATATCTAATTTGCATGTAATGTGAATTAGGGTTGAATTAGGTATTTTTGATTTATAAGAATATATGTTTTAATTTTAGGGAAGAGAGTTTTTAGAAAAATACATTTTTACAGCAGGGAAGAAATTTTGGAAAATTTGCACAAGGGTTTGAAGAAAGATTGATTGTAGAATTGATTGAAGGAAAGATTGTTTGCATTTGTTGGATTTTGGATTGGATTCATTGGAGGATTGAAGAAAATTCAGGAAATCTTTGGAGGAGGCTTGCATCAAAAATTCATCTCTTCCTGTAGCTTCTTGTACCAGGTTTTCCTCTTTGTATTTTATTGTTCTTGATTGTTTTTTTTAAATAGTAGTGATTAAAGATTTATTTGTTAAATCTGTTTTAGAAAATAAATTTGATATTAGAAGAAAAGAATTAAACAAATTTACAGCCTTTGCTTGTGAAAATTCTTGAGTGAAAATTGTGAAAACCTTAGTTGAATTTAAATTATTTGGAGAAATTGATTTTATTGTTATTGAAATCAAACATAGAGATTGAACAATGCATTTAGAATTTTTTTAGAAAATGAAACCCTTTGTTATTATTAAAAATCGGATTTTAAAATCTGCAGTATAGTTATATTTTCATGGCAAAATGGTCTGGTTGCGCCACCTATAACTTCACTTTCACAAACTGGGTTTTCAAGAAATTTAAAGGGTTTTTGCATTTTGATATTTTCTTACCCTTGTCCAAAAATCTCAAATACCCAGATCGTAGTTTTTGAGTTATGCTTAAAACATGAGACTGCTGTTAAATTATTTTCCCATGGCTGTTCTGAAAATAAAATAATAATAAATTGATATTTATAAATATTAATATTTTATGTATTGTTATTATAATATTAAAATATTATTTAATAATATTTTATATTATAATTTATAATACTAAAGTATTATATTTATTTATATTATTTTAAATAAAATTTGTATATTAGATTGGTGGATTTAAAATTATAAACATATGGAAAAATTATTGTTATTTTAAAATGGCATGTTAAAGTTTAATTGAAGGAGTTAAATATTTGTTTTAAAAAATGCATAATTTAAAATTGAATTGTGGAATTTAAATCCATATGTAAAAGGTCCAATTATTAATTTGATTTAATTGGAAAAATATATTTATATTTTGAAATATTGATGATAAAGGATATTTTATTTTGAATTAATCAATTTGATATTCTGCAAAGGATAGAAGATATGTTAATGATTAAATATATTTAAATATATTAATTTATATTTAGTAGATATATAGTGAAGGTATATATCCATTTGAGAGAATAAATAATATTTTATCTTATTTTATTCTGTTGTTTGCAAATTAGGTATTATTAGTGTTTTAAAAGAAATGATTAGTATGTGTAGAAAATGTATAGAGAAAGATATTTTTTAATAGAAGTAATTACTTGATTTAAAAGAAAATATTTATTTTGTTAATATGATTGAAGAAAATATATTGAAATGTATATATATATCCATGAGTATTTTCAATCAGTATTTACCTTGTTTTATTTGAGTGCGTGTAATTTAGCTTTGCATGAAGAATTTAAATGATAAGTTTTGAATGTATGGTCAAAATTGATAAGGAAAAGGATATTTAAATATATTGAAGAATTATAGAAATATTTATATTTAAATGTTTGTTTTATTTAATGAGATTTAATTAGAAACAATATGAATGCGTGGCCAAATAGACAAGCCAAAAGATATTTTTATACATTGATGAAATTTCATGTTTTTAAATGGATGGTTGATGAGACATAGACTTCGGATAGAAAATTGGAAAAGATTGTTTGCAATAGTGTTAGGTTGCATTAGAAGTAAATTTAGGAACTATCTCTATTGAAAAAGACAAATAGTTATTATGTTTTATTTCCATAGAACAAATTAATCGTTGTGATTGGAATATTAAAGAATCTATATAATTGAGTTTATTAATATATATGTTTGGTGTATATATAATATGGAGCATGTAAAATATGTTAAGGGTAAATTCATTATCGTATTTCGCTTTTATAAGATGTATGCAATGTATTATTGAATAGAGATTTAAAAATGGATTGATTAGTGTATATGGAAAATGGATAGAGAAACAATATGTTATTATATTAAAGTGATTGAATGTGTTAAATAGAAAATTGAATGAGATGTAAGATTTGGTTAGGAAATGGAAAGAGTTTACTTGCATGGATTTGTGTCAATTTAAAAGTAAATTAAGAAGTTGTTTTATTGATGAGGCAATCAATTATGTTATTTATTAATTTCTATTTAGATTAATTGAATCATTGTGATTGGATTATGAAAGAGATATGGATTTAGTATATCCAAAAGTAGTATCTTCCTCATGCTTATCTTAAAGGATTTAATTCTTTGTATTCAGTAAAGGGAAGTAAGTTTAATTATTTTAGATTTCCAATAATGAAAAGAGAAATAGGGGTTATGATTATTTTAGATGATCTACTTATCATGTCTTTGACTTTGTCAACACTACCTATTGAATGAGTATGGATTTAGGAAATCCAAATATTAGATTTGATTGATGACTTGAATGCTTTTGTTGCTATGTCGTCAAGTTGCATTGTTGGTTTTGGGATTTAGTGTTAGTCCTAAATTATAAGTCTTCCAGAAGAACTTAGAGGATAAGGGTTGTTGAATCTTTATGCCATCCAGTTGTTTTCCCTTGGGTAGTGCATGGCGTCTTTTCAGTTTTACCCGTTTTCATGAACGGGGATGTTTGCACCTCCTTGGTTTAGGAGCGGATTATGGGATCCGTGTCTCCTTGTATGGAGTGACCTTGTTATGTGGTTTCATCTTGTTGCCTCCTGTGAAAGGAGTGGACTATGTGTTGTTACCTCCAAGATGTTTGGAGTGAGATATTTTGTACCTCCTGTGAAAGGAGTGGACTATGTGTTATTGCCTCCAAGATGTTTGGAGTGAGTTTTTATTATTTGTATCCTCCTTGTGTTGGAGTGGATTATGATGCTTAGTTGGTATGCACTTGTGGTTTCCTTGGTGGATTGTTTGGGTGTGTGTTGTCGAATAGAAGAGTGGCTTCTGTTAGGCGCCAGAGCCCAAAGAGGTAAACTGGATAACCTTCAGGAGTGATTTAAACAAGTGATAATTAAAATAATGTACTTAGAAGATTAGGACTAACTTCTCATTAATCAAGATAATTTAATCCTCACTCATAGACACAAGGGCTTGTTTAGACTTGGGATGAGTGAGAAGGCCTGGAATGGCAAGATCAACTATCTAGTTCTTGCGAGAGGTAGTTGATTCCGCATGAGTGAGTATGAGTGCCGGGATTCGGTTGAGGCCACCAGGATTACTTGTGCCGGAGCCTATGAAGAATGCCTAGAGGAGATCTCATGACAAACCTTGCGATGACACTCTATCTATGACAACTGTTGTTAATTGTTTTATGTGTATGGTTCTGTGAGCATACTTGATTATTATTATGTCTGGAAGCAATGTGACCTATGTCAGTGATGTTGGAGTGGTACTTGTATTGTACTTGATTTGTACATGTATTGTATTTGATTTGTACTTGTATAGTGAATGAGTTGTACTTGTTAGTTCATATATTTGGTTATAACAGTATGAGTCAGTATGAGTCTGCCTTTGGTTAGAGGTAGTAGATCTTTGTCCATGTTACTTTGTTACTATCTCCTAGCATGGGGGGTGGGCCTTCGGGTACCACATTGGTTGGGTGGAACATGCACCAAAACCGTTGGGTCCCCATCTATCTTCAGTACTTGGTGGCGAGACATCCAGATGGACAGCTCGCGGTTCTTGTTGTATTATCTTGTATTGTAATATTTTAACTTGTGTAAGTTATTTTATCCCTCTTATGTTTATGAGGTGGAATCTTGTAATTGTAATCTTATGTACTATTGCCTCATTCTGGGAATGAGTGATGTATCTATTGGATCAAGATAATGTTTATGAGATTGTATCTTGGTTGATTATCTTATTATGTTATGTGGTATTCTTATGATGTATGATGGTGATTTCATAAAGTTCATAGGGCTATGGTTATATGTAATATGTATATGTGGGTTAAAGTAATCCTAACCTTGTAGCCTTAGAGGTTGTTGTTAATTAGTAAGTGAATGTGTATGTTAAATGCACTTTATAAAAAAAAAATTGGTTCGCTTATGATGTTAATTGCAACTTCCTTTGGGGTTGTAAGGTGGGGCAACAACAGCTCCAACACTCAGTACCTAGCTCTCTAAAAATCTCTAGCTAACTATTTTTTATAATATTCATTATTGTCTCAAAATAAATTCAAGACGTGTTTACATAACATATCTAAGCTTTAGTAATGATTTGCATTGATCACAAGGTGTTCCAAATCTCGATATCCTTTGTAACATGTAGGTCGACCAAAATCAATTGATGATGCAATGGGTGTTGAAGGGTCTCAATATAGTTCTAGTTAAAATTTTCTTTCATCCTAAGATTATTTGAGATGTTTTAGTTTGAATGTTACAAGACATAAAAGGTTCTTGAAAACTCACTTGACAAACTGAGTGCTAACTATTTTTAAATGATGATCTTCTAAAAATAATAACATGATACAATTTGATCTACAACTCTTAAGCTTTTGGATGCAATGTATATGATCTATTACAGAAATTTTCTTCTTTACCGTGAGAAAAAATAATATTATGTGATGAAATGCAGTAAGCTATATTGGGATGCTTTATATCATTTGGTCAACACAACCCATTCTCCAACTCATTAGCTCCAATAGTATGTTACCACCTATGTATTCAGATCCCACATAACAATGACTAACACTACTTGCTAGTGAAGAAAAATTTGTATGCAAATACATATATTTGGTTTATGAAACAAAAGTCCTAGTAGATTTTAATGTTCACTTTAACATAGTGCTCAAATATTACACACATTGCTAGTATCAAATCAATGTTTAAATAGAAAAATAATGCACACATGAAAGAAAATAATGTAGGATTTTTTAAAATATGCTTTAATGCCAATAATTTTGAAGTTAAAATAAGGAATAAAGAAATGGAAATTCACACAAGGGCACAAGAATAATTGAGATAGGTTAGTATAGGCACAAAACATGAAGAGTGGTAGATGCTTTAAATAAGGCTTAATAAGAATCTCTCTAATTAGTTTTAATTAGAGAGGGCCATAGAATAATAGAACTAGTAAGAAATTAAAGAAATTAAAATGAATATTAATGAAGATAAATACATTTAAAAAAAAAACATCAGAAAACTGATTTAAATCAAGAATACAAACATGACCAAAATGTGATACAAATTATATGAATGATATGCATGATAAAATTTGTAATCATGAAATTTAAATATTATAAATACCATATACTATGAAATCCGAAGATGCAAATATAGGAAGCATTAGGATAATGATAAAGCTGAAACATCATCATATGTAGGAACAATAAAAATCATAGGGATATTGTAAATTGTGTTTCATCATAAAATCGTGTAACATAGATTCGTAACAGGGAAAATCTGAAAATGCAAGGTGGTAACGTAGAACATAAAAGTCAAACAAGACATATAGGAAAGAATCCAAAGTTAACAAAAAGGTAATGTAGGGAGGATACTCTATGAAACTTTCCACGGCGAAGAAGTCTACAATCAGATTTCTCGTTGACACCAAATAGGAGAATTAAAGATCGTTTAGACTCCTAGCTGTATAACACTATTCCAAATATAGCTAACCAATGTCCATTACATCATTTGTTAACACGACTACTCTTCGTACACCCACGTGTCTTTTAACATCCAGTGTAGAATTAAATGTCTTCCTACGAAATGAGTGATAACCATGAACTTGGTTGTCATTTAAGATGAGATGGCGACATGAAACAAGAATAATATTGCCGTGTGCGATAATAAGTTGTCTTATAGGCCAGAATAATATTCTGTGATCAAGAACTGTGATTAATGAAATAGCTGAGAATGGACTTTCCAGTCTGCCCGTACATCTCTACCAGTCAATCCAATAAACAAATTTATTTGAAAGGCAGTTTAGAAAGGATTTGAAATAAAAGAATTCCAACTGAACAATCAATTCGATCAGCTATCCATTCAATTCAACATTTTAATAAAGCTGACCCATTCAATGTTGTTCAAATATTAGTCTTAGGCGACTCAATCGCTTGGAATATATAAAATATGCGTAAAATTTAATCGTTTCTAGTTCGAACTCAATTCCAAACTTTTCAAGTTTGGAGATTCTTAAATTAAATGTGCATGAAATGGACCGATACAGTCATCAAATACGAATTCCCAACAATAATATTGGACTGTTCAAAATCTAGGCATTCCACCAGCCGTGAAACATACGATCAAGAGTTGAAGACAATAGATAAGACAAGATAGCCGAATTGCGTAGGTTTACGCAGCGTGGCTTGTCACATTTTTCGCAATCATGGTACTTGGTGTGGGTATTTCGTAGCAATTAGATCATATAACGTACGCACTTTGTTTTTAGACGCAAACATCCAAGCTGTACATTTTCAAACGGTTTAAATGTCTTAAGACGAAGTTTCTGAATCACGTTGATTACCTTCGTATGATTGGCTACAACCATATCCTCTCTTATCATGTGAGATGAAAGGATAGTATTTTCTGGCGTATAAATTTCATATCACAATTTAAATTATACAATTGTACAAATTTAGATGAAGGATAAACTGTAAATAATTGCATTGATAGATTGTTTAGGAGTGAGTACAATATATGTATTAGGAGATGAGCCATCTAGAATGGAAATTGTCGACGAGAAAATAGGCATGTAGCTCCATCCAAGATTGCACGACCAAGCAATCATTATCTTAACACTAGCAAACTTATCTAGAGGAATATTCTAGGAAAAATATTTTGCACTAACACCCCCCCCTTAAGTGTAGCTAGATGAATAGAGAGATATGGGTCCAGGCAACAAAGCTTGATCAAGAACCCAATTACAAAGAGGAAAGGAGAAAACCCAGTGGAAAAAACTCCTAACCAAAAGATACAATAACGATATCCATCACAAATCCAATCAATCTCCATCCACACAAAGGATGACAAAAGAGGCCATACAACCAAGGAAACATAATTCTATTTGCTAGAAACCATATTAGAATCAGTGAACGACTCAAGTTAGAATCATGATAAAGCATTAGTAGACTCAATGCTAAGGAACACTCAAAATCTCGCAAACTGCCACAACCTTAGAATCTATGAAGCATGAATTGATTGAAAAATGATCTAAAATTGAAATGAAGTGCAGAGATCAAAAATAATATGCAAACCTAATGCATGAAAATAGGAAAGAGTGTATGCATTGATCAATGTTCGCATCTCTCTACATGATTTTCTGCCGTACAATATAAAATGAATTTGCACTCAAACTCACCTCAGCTTTTATACCATGTGAGAATTTCAGGAATACTGGTCGAGTTGCAAATTACACATTGCGCCAAATGAGATGAAGGACAAATTATAAATAATTGGATTGATAAATTGCTTAGGAATGAGTACAATATATATAGGAGGAGATGAGTGTTAGCAAATGGATTAACCTTTCAAAATATAAAACAAATATTAACTCTATTGTTCATGGTGCACTTGGACCCAACCGCCTATAGCTCTAGAAATGTCATAATTGCATTTGCGACTTTCCTCTAAATTATAGAGGTACAATAACGATATCGATCACAAATCCAATCAATCTCCATCCATTCAAAGGATGACAAAAGAGGCCATATAACCAAGGAAAGATAATTATATTTGCTAGAAACCTTATTAGAATCACTGAACGACTCAAGTCGGAATCGGGATAAACCAACAGTAGACCCAATGCCAAGGAACACTTGAAAACTCGTAAACTCACACAACCTTAGAATCTATGAAGTAAGAATTGATTGAAAAATGATCTGGAACTGAAATGAAGAGGAGAGATCAAAAATAATATGCAAACCTAATGCATGAAAATAGGAAAGAGTGTATATGCATTGATCAATGTTCACATCTCCCTCCATGGTTTTCTTCCCTACAATAGAAAATGAATTTGCACTCAAACTCACCTTGGCTTTTATACCATGTGAGAATTTCAAGAATATCGGTCGAGTTGCAAATTGCACATTACACAAATTAAGATGAAGGACAAACTGTAAATATTTGCATTGATAAATTGCTTAGGAATGAGTACAATATATATCAAGAGATGAGTGTTTAAAAATGGATTGGCCTTTCAAAATAAAACTCAAATATTAACTCTGTTATTCGTGGTGCACTAGGACAAAATTGCTAACAACTCTAGAAATATCATAATTAGATTTGTGACTTTCTTCTCAATTTTAGAGGTATAGGTCCCTCATATGATTTAATTGATAATAGGTATGCTTTTTACCAGAAAGTAGGAAAGGCAACAAACACTAACTCATAAAAACGAAGTCAATGCGAGTGAAACTCAAGAAAATCATAAACCACCTAGCACATAAACTATAATGATCAATGATCATTAAGATGGAGACAAGAAAGATTCAAAGTTACAATAAATGAACATAATGTAGTACTGGATGCCTTTCATAGAAAACATGCCCTAAATATACACACAACACATAGATTAGTACAATCAACAATACGTTTAGGACCTACGATTCATAGATTGTGAGTTATTACCAATATGAATTAATTAAAGATAAAAATAAATTTGTTCCTTTTCCTCTGTTACAATATAGTGCACTTGAGAGAGTTTGGACCCTAGAAGAGTCATAATCTACATAGACATAGGAATTTAACCTTTCCTTCCCTTAGTGCTTACTAAACGGTTGCTAAATATAGCAACATTTTTTTGTCGCTCAATTTCCTAACTTGAAAACCATAGACAAGAAGTATTAATTCCCTGAAATGATTACATTCACCAATTATATGACCTTAAGCAATCACTGAATGTTTCTTGGTTTAAATTCTACTCAGTGGTTAGTAATTCTTATGTCGTTAACATGATTAATAAACTATACATTAAATGACTAATTGAGGTATAAAATTAAGTCCCATGTGCAAACATTCCAATCGTGAAATCAATTGAGAAAATAAAATAGATCTTGGTAACATCACCAGTTAACTTTGACCACATCACCATCTTGTCATTCACTAAATTTTAATGAGAGGTAGCTTAAATACATCACCAATTTTCTATAAATTTGATGGGCATAGTCATACTTCATCAACCCAAAGCATTAAAAATGGTGAGTGTGCAAAGTGACACTATGTCAATGAATGACTTCATCATAATTGAGGAAGTTGAATGTGGTCCTTTCTTCAAGCTCCTATCAGACCAGCTGAGATAAATATGTATCATCCAAAGTGAAATAGAGGGGGAAGTGTTGTGTGACATAATAGGAGAAACA
The DNA here is from genome assembly GCA_007115665.2 of Sequoiadendron giganteum. Taxonomy (NCBI): domain Eukaryota; kingdom Viridiplantae; phylum Streptophyta; class Pinopsida; order Cupressales; family Cupressaceae; genus Sequoiadendron; species Sequoiadendron giganteum. The sequence continues at coordinate 153,947,045 of CM021106.1, read as the reverse complement.
TTTTTGAATCAAGTTCAAGTGCAAAATGCTACACCTCTAGATGAAGAGATAGTGGAATGAGGGTAGCAAAATGCTTGGTTAGGCCTGAGCTTCTACACAGAGTGAATGTGGCTATTGTAGGTCTCAACCATTATCCATAAATTTGTCTTGTTGGAGATGATATATGCATCACAACCACGACCCAAAATGATGTCACTGAAGTAACTATAACTCTCCTTTCGAGCTAGTGAGGAATGATATGGGGTTGTTCACCCAGTTCCTACAATCCCATGAAAACCTACTATCACTAGCCCATATTGAGTGCCTCCATGAGGTAGTGGAGGGAATTTGTATATTAATGTTTACTCTGTGTTTCTAAAACAATTATGGCATTTAATGCCCCAATTTTGTAATCGATTACCATTTTTTTATGTCAATAATATATATAATATAATATAGTGTTTTTGATATTCTAGTGTTCCTATTCTTTCTGTATATTTCTATGTTTCATTTGCATTGGTTGTACCTTTTAATTGTATTCATTTATGTTCTTTTCCCTACATCTGGTATTTCATAGTTATACACTATAAACATTCATCAATTCTGCACTGTTTTAACCAAATACTACAGGTCACCCATGCTCATGGAGGAAAGTATAAATAAAATGGTCACACAATTAGCTTCCCACAAGACATAAAAAATAATTGCAAAAGTACTTCCACATAGAATTAGAGACCTAGATTTCCTTATAGTTTGAAGGTTGAATACAATAGGAAACTATAGGATTTTTACATAAGCAAGAGTCGTATTAGAAATGAATTGCAATACAATGTCAACCATGACCCATATTATAGTGATGTTGAAATAAAACCTACCTAGAACAACTCCCAAAAACATGTACAAACATTTCAAACATGCTTCATACCATTGGAATTGATTAAGAAATAGTGGCCCCAAACAATAAACTCTACACTAATGAGGAACAAAGTCACAATGCATCAACATGCATGCGTCATCATTTACATTTAGGCCACCAATAGACCACGTGAACTAGAAATCATTAAACAAACCCTACAAATTGAATAACCAAAAATTAACATTATAAATTGTCCTGAAATAAGTTCTTCTCCAATAAATGAGTACAATACTAAGGGACTCTTTAATATAACATTTCACACACTCTTTCCAAATGGAAATACTTTACAAATGAAAGCATGAATTAGGGAAGTAAAAATAAATGAATATGCATTACATTTGATGAGATTTCATGACCAAAGATTTGGAAGGAACCCAAGGTTTTGATATTTCATCTTAAATCTTATGATTTGTCATCATAGCCAAGGACTTGCAACAATTTTCCTTAAGAAAAATACATAAGAATTTAACATAACAATGACTTGAAAACTTTCATGTACACCTGAATAAACTTCTAGACAAACATCTAGCTGAGCAACTTATGCATTTGTTATCTACCATGAGAGGGACAAGACCATATTGGAATAAGTGTCATGTTGAGCTATCAAATATGATCAACCAAATAGGGTCAGCAACTCTATTCTTCATATTAAGTGCAATAGGTACAAAATGGCTAGATTTACAGCTAATACTCTCAAATGACATAAGATTAACAAAGCAATCAAATAAAAGTTGCAAATATAACATAATAAATAACCCCCATACCACATCCCTATTTGTACATCAATGATTCATAATAATTCATAAGGAAGTCATTGCGAAGCTCATACACACAAAATAATATTGGTATAGGTACAAATGGAAACATTGAGGGACTACACATGTCCACAGATTCCTTTGGCTTGAAAATGCTTGAAACATGGACAAACTTGATTGGAAAATAACTTGGAAGTGGAAAGAGAAATAATTTTTTTGACAAATATGTCACTACTTGGAACCCTCATACTATAGCTCACAACAATAATACAACACATCGATCACCACTTGATGACCCATGTTTGTTAAACACAAATGAGATATTTAGTATAAATGCCTCTAACGATTATGAAGAGTTAACTAACTGTGTCCAAAGGAACACAAAATGCATTGAGGGAAGCTTCCTATGTAAGAAGGGGAATGAAATAGAATGTCGATATAAAGCTCCATGAAAAGAAAAAAATATCTCTACGTTATCATGTAACAATGATGGTAAAAAAAAAAAAAGCCTATAAGAAATGATGATAGATTAAACATACATAACCCATAAATGATTAAAATATGGAGAGCTAATATAGATTTCCAACCAATCATCTTGTGAAAATTTGTTCTCAAATACATTGCCAAAAATTAGAAAGAACATCAGAGAGTTGTCTTAATATTCTTACAAGAATTGTTGCAAATCAAAAACCTAAAGATGAAAATTTGATACCATATCAAAAATTCATGACTGAGCTTGCAGTTGACCATGATATTGGAGCACAAGAAACATGTCACATGCTTCAAAAATTCCCCCTTGTCATGTGCAACTGATCATATATGTCATTGTATGTTGGTCAAAAAGTATTTCACCACTTCATAAGAACCACAAATCAAAACAAACTCAAAACTAGCTACTTACAAACCTTTGTGAAATGACCTTCAAAATGAGAAACAATAACATTGCTCGAATATGCAAGATCCTTCTCTTACTCTTATGTTTGACCACCTTAACTTGGTCAAAACTTCATGAAATTCATTTTTTTTTAAAATCTTATAGTATATGAAGCATAGAATGCGACGGATGTTTTGGATTCAAAAAATGTGATACCATTTTAAATCTATAGATGTTTTTCAATCAACCTATTAATCGGTACTTTAGTCATAATTCAAATAGAAAATAAATAATAATAATTTATTAAATTAAAATTAAAGCCTAATTTATATTGTTGGAAAGTAGAGAATCTCCCTTAAAAACTCTTTTCGTTTCATCAATTTTAGGTAAAAAAAAGTCGTTAGCCACATGGGCCATCATATCAGTTACATATCGCCACTTTTTGGACCATCATGATCCTGCACATACCCGATAGTGGTAATGAGGTAAACACAATAGATAGATTTGAAATCAATGAATTGGAATTGTTGTCACAAATGACATTACTAATAATTTCAATCTAGATGAACTCCTAATACTCGGTAGATTGATTTTGATAACAAGAACGACTAGGATCAACACAGTGTACACCGAGATTTACATGCTACAACAATTGACTTCATAAACAACAATAAAATGTCCAACCAAAATGAAAACATGGCAACTAAATTCAATGTCAAAAATTATAAATTATCACCAAAACAAAACCTGGCACTTACAATAATTACAAACCACTTCAAAGATAATTCCTTAAACAAACCCTTGCATATGATCATTCAAGGAACTACAACAATTGGAAAATATTACCTTACTGCTTGCATAAGAAATGCACTTCAAAGTAAGCTACCACAACAAAACATCCAACTGCTTGCTTTAGCTCCCATAGGAATTGCCACATTTAACATATGTGCATCAACTATACATTCAAATCTTAGGATTACAATAAAAAAAATAAAACCATCGCATGGCCAAACACTAACAACATTCCAAGAATAAATGAAACACACAAGTTACATCCTCATATATGAAATGAGTTTCATAGGGACAAAGCTACTATTGAAGATAGATAGTAGACTATGTGAAGAATTTCCCCAAACACAACACAACTGCTTTGGTGGACTATCTATAATTCTAATCGGTTACCTCACACTACTACCACCTATCATGGAAAAATAAATCTACACATCACACTCCAATTCCAGTCTGTTATGGGAAAAAATTACTACAGTAGTTACATTACAAACAATGTTTCGCCAACAAGGTGTCAATCCAACTCAAACACAAATTTATGAAGCACTTAAAAACATATGTAATGCAAAACCAACACAACAAGATTGGGAGATGTTAATGACCCGAACAAAAAAAGCACTTACAAGTACTCCAAAGCAAAAATTTGACAACTCAATTCACCTATTTGCAACAAATGATAGTAAAAAAACACAACAAAAAATGATAAAATAACTAAACCTTCCAGCTGCATTATGTATTGCAATAAACATAGGATCCAAATCAAACATTGATACTCAAGATAACCATCTTGAAAAATAACTCCTATTATGCCAAGGCCAACAAATCATGCTAACAAAAAACTTATGGACTAGAGAAAGACTTATAAATGGATCCCTTGGGAAGGTTGTTGATATTGTTTACAATGTAGGCTCTAAACCACTAGATGTTCCAATGTACATTGTAGTAAGAATCAGTAACTAAAGTGGGCCACCATGGAACCAAAATGATCAAAAGGATATACCTATGATACCTATATCACTAGGTAATCATAGGAAAATACCATTATCCATGGCATGGGCAATGAATATTCATAAATCACAAGGCCTAACCCTACAAAGAGAAAAAATTGATATTGGTAAAGTTGAAAGACAAGGACTAAAATTTATAGCTCTATCAAGAGTAAAATCATTAAATGGACTTTGGACTTCGTATACAACAAATGTTCTCCTTCAAACAATACTCTAGAATGGAAAATAATCCATACATAATTGGAAGCTCTTAAAAATGATTAGTCAGTGTCGTGGATATGATTTATTATTATTAAGTGTTATCACACCCACTTTCAAGATGTTCCACTCAAGGATAACCCTAGAGATCTCAATGCAAAAGAGAAAGATATCTTGTAATAGGGTTGTCCTAGGGGATGAATGTGATCTAATAATGGGTTCACTACCAAGTTTAGACTTGGAAAAGATAATGAAATGAAAGATGCAACTCTAAACCCTAGTTGAATGTAAGGCACTACAAAATGACCTAGAAAAGTGAATGAAACAACATAGATAATTGTAGAAAGGAAGAGGTGCACCTAAAAACTATGGAAATGGATAGATGGAGGTCTCCAACACTGGAAATTATGCTTTTATGGTTGACTAGGACTCATTCACCAAGCTGGGTGAATCAGTATAGATTTTGGAAAACTATACGAGAACAAGAATCTACCAAATGGGTATTTAAATCTACAAAAATCTAAAAATTGACTAGAACCTGGACTCATTCACTAGAAGTGGTGAATCAGTCCAATTGAGCTTTTTTGAAGCTTCAAAGTCTAAATCTACTCTCCTCGGTCTGTTCAATCTACCTCTACAAGTTTCTAGATATGAATCTTCAATTTACAACCTGCAGGTCTTCTCTAAGGTTCTCCAAGGCTTGTTGACAACTTTGAGCTCTTGACAACTTTTCTCGAATATTTCTCCTTAATAAATTTGCAACCTAGAGTAGAAAATCACACAGAAAGGAGAGGGGAAAAGGTTGTTTGGTTAGTGGATAGGGGTTTGCCTTTGTCAAACCCCTTTTTTGTAATTCAACCTTGAAATGAAAAAAAAACATGATAATTTTTAATAGAGAAGGAACACTACACCTAGGTTATGCAAAAGGAGAAAGAGAAGAAATGATTCAAAGAGGGTACCTAATCCAACAAGAGGCTAAAAGTACGAAAATAGAAATTGTGATGATTTCTAAAGATGTCTAATTTTCTTGAAGTCAATATTGTGGCTTAGTTCTTCAAATTAAAATTAAGGTTCTAATATCCATCACAAATGTTAACCTAGATATTATTTTAAATAAAATCCTCAAATGAAAGAAATCCTACATCTATAAAATAAATAAAACATAAATGTAATATTTGAGTTCTTATGAGTCAACTTTCTTGAAGATTATTTCATATAAATTAGATTTGAACTAGGAGGTTCAAAATATTTGAAGGGGAGAAGTGTTGGACTAACCGCCAGCATCTCCCTTCGGATTCGTGACATGGTTTAACCTCCTCCCGTGGATCTTAACTGACGCTTGTATCCGGAATTGATGGGTCGATCTTTTGGTGCAATGGAAATGCCAACAATTGGTATCAGAGCTAGTCACGAGTTTGAACCCTGAGGGGGGATTGTTGGACTACCCGCCAGCATCTCCCTTTGGGTTCACGACATGGTTTAACTTGCTCCCGTGGATCTTAACTGACGCTTGTATTGGGGATTGACAAGTCGATCTTTTGGCGCAACGACAAGGCCAACAAGAAGAATATAAACATATACCTTAGAATAATGATATAGGTCAAAACATATTTTCTAATTCAAAAATTAGTTTGTAATGGTTGTAGACATGCAAAACTAACATCATGCCTTAATCATATTCGCCTATCAAATAAATCAAGTTTATTTGATTAATCTCTAAATTCCTCCATTTAAATTAAATAAATTCATCATTAACACTAACATCATCCCCTTTAGCTAAACTAATCAAAATATCTATTTAACTAAATCTAACATCATTTTCTATCTCCTTTGATTTATTTTAACCCATAAACATATATCAAAAAGGTCCAATCACCTAATCCTCTCTTAAGTTAACTAAATCATGATTAATGTTAAACTTAATGCAAGTCCCATCCTCTAGATTTCCCCACTTGCACAAATAAATCATTTAATTGATTTATTAAATCTTTTAATTTCCCTCAACATGGCATCTTTAGGGAATATTCCTCCAATTTGAATTTCCCTCCCAAATAGTTTTGTCCCTTCTAACATAGCATTAACTCCCCTCTTACATGTCCCCCACTTGGCATTTAAGACCCTTTTCTTCTCCCTCCAACAAGTCAAATTTCAAATTTGAAAAGGCCACCTAATGTCATTTATTGGCACATTGACCAAAACTTGCACAACCTTGGCCCATTCACATGGTGAAAAGTGGCTTCTTCCTATTGTTTGAGGATTAGTCCCACATTCCTCCACTTTGCCTCTTCTCTCTTCAATCTCATCTATAAATTCAAGGGGTTTTCTCCTTCATTTGCATCCACAATTTGATAAAAGTTACTCTCTTCACATTGAGAGTTAATTTTATTCACTCCATTGTCATTTGCACCTTAAGGAATTTGTATCATCATTTGAGCTTATCTAGGATTGGGAAATGGCTCCTTCATACACCAAAGGTGCACCAATCCAATATGGAATAGCTATGCACCATGTTTTTCATGCTCTCAATTAGTTTATCTTGTTATTTTGTTTTCAATGTGGAACATGTTGGATTATTTCATAAGAATACTACTTTGTTTGCCTATTTCAAACTTACATCATGCTAATATGTGATAACAGTTTAAGTTTAGAGATTTGTTGTATTACATGTGGCGCTAGAAGGAGGGTCGGATGTGTTGGTTGATTGTCTTGTTAAGTCTATTTTAACTACTAATTGTAGGCTTATACCAGATTTCTTGCTATCTAAAGGTCGTTTACATTGGCGTAAACTCTCTTTATTCTATTTAGATCGATATCTTTCTATTTAATCATTCTACACATCGTAACTCAGTTAGTTTATATTGATCATGCTATTGGAGGGCATTATGCTTCTTTTGGAAAGGTCTTATGAGGGGAATTGAACATTACTGAACATGATTCTTTTTATTGTTAGAATTGTGTGAAAGGTTGTGAGAAGTGCGAAATAAATTTGTTTGCCAAATTACGAGCAGATTATTAGAGTGCTAAAATTTGGTGTCAAGGTGGGCTTTACACTAACCTTTGTCTTTCATTGTTCATGTGAAAAAATAATTGTAGCTTGATACCTATTACTTCATTTATTGCATTAGAAGGATGCCTATTTATATATTGAGGTGATTTTTTTTTATGTTTAGGGTGTTTCCATCTGTTGCAGTTGGCAAATCATAGTTAAAGACTGAAATTGAATTTTCTTAAGATGAAAACTAGTCAAATAGTCCACAGTGCCCTGACCGTGCATCTGCACTATTGCATAAATGTTTGCTAACATAGTTTCTGGTGCAATTTCAAAATAACTCATCCTTTATGCTTTAATAAATGTCTCTAGACGGTTCCAAAGCTCTCATTTTGGCATATGCAGAGTGGCAACCAGGCAATGTTGCGGAATTTGGCTCCACATCTCGTTTGCATTTGACCTAAAATATTCTTGTGCCCTTTTCAGAAAATATTTCTTTGTGTAGATCTTGCAATTATTGCATTCTTGAGATAGGGAAGTCAGTTTTCTTTTTTACGCCTACCAACCGCATTAGCTTGAAATATTTCACAGTCATTCATTGTTTTATTTCAGTTTATCTTTAGTAAGGATGTTAAAATTTACATGATGAATCCCATGCTTTCTATTCATGATGTTGATGGATAAAAGAATTCTTTCATTAATCTATGAACATTAAGTGGTTCATGTGTTCATTAAATGGCTGTCAGAGTGGCAAACAATTTGTTTGGATTCCCGTGTAGATAGTTAAATGGTTATCCTTAAGGTTGGCTATTTTCATTCTAAGGCAACTGAAACATATTCCATCAATGAATGACAGAGAATGATAAAATATTGTTTAATGAATACCTTTTGTGTAGATTCATTTAGTTAAGAAGAGTATAGGATCACAAAAATGGAAAAACTGATTCTATCCATATCATTGTTCCGAAGGAAATCCAACTTTCATTGTATTGAGTCCAACAATCTGCAAGGTAATGTATGGTCAAAGCCGGTGGCAAGCATTAAATATAAGATCGAAAGTAGATCTGAAAATATCATGGTTTTAGGGCTACTCAATATGTGATTTGATTTGAAAATTTCTTAAATATTAGATGGAATAAAAATTTCATTTTTAGGCATGAGGTGAAGAACGAGTTTTTTTTTCTTTTTCCAGCATTTTCAAGTTGTGATGTGATAGAGAACATACATGAACATCTGAAATTTTTAAAGTAGCAAATCTGATGGTTCCATCCATGCAAGTGGGATTCAATGTTCCATGAAGGCAGTAGATTGATACTGGCATTGATGTGGGAATTAAAAATAAAAATAAAATCAACCAATTGTTTCTTCTTTCTTGGTGAACTAATCAATGCTAAATCAAATCTATGTCATCTTATGTGATTCTGCAATTTTTTCTTTCTTGGCAAACTAATCAATGTTGTGATTCTTCCGCTAGTGTGTCTCTGCAGTACACAACTCAAAACACTTCGCGCCCTCTGGGGATTCAAACTTATTAGCTGAGTTTATGCCTACAATTGCAGGTGGTGTCTTTAATGTGCAAAATGAAGATCAAAGCTCCGTTGATTCCGATGGCTGGTCGTATTTACTCTGTGTCAAAGCTAAAATTTTCCAGTAAGAGAAACGGTACACCCTATTTCAAAATTCTGGGATTTGTGAAATTTAATAGAATCAACATAACATTTTGATTTCGTGAGATTTTGTTTATTCTTCATATAAAAAAAGGATCTTCATTCAGGTACAAATTTACCACCCATGCCTACTTGACTAATGTTTTCGAGCTTCTTTTCTTTAACATGAAATTTGCAACGATTGTGCCTAGAGTTGAGAGCGATGGCATCTGCCATTATAAAATTTGTTTTTGGTCCCATCCATGTGGAATTTGGAGAGCATGTCATAAATTTATTGGCAGATCTGCTAAAATTTTGAAGAACCTGTTTAAGCTGAATATTTTTGCCACAACCCCTTTATATGAAATTTTGTCACTTTATTTGTTGAATTTCACCCACTCACCTATGGAAGAACCACACCCCAAAGCATAGAGTGACTGAAATAAAACCTATATGTGATGCCTATTTGGTTGACATAAAATTCATCTAATGCAGTAGATGCATAGTTAGGTGGAGATGAGGTAACAAGAACTTATTTTCAAATTCCTTCCCACTGCATAGAATGTACACATCATTGTAGAGGGAACATGCCTTGCACATTTTCCACCTAATGCCTACTAGAACCCTTATCATGAAATCAATATTTTTATGCAAAACAATTATTGTCTTGAGCTCAAGGGTCTAACACTCTAAAACCTTGATGTGTTGCGAATATTCTTTTAGAAAATACCAAGGCAATTATATCTTGAAATCACTCATTGTTGGTTTTACATGTATCTTGTTGATTGGCATTGCTGATTTATGACATTCGGCAAGCTTAAGTGAATGGGAATAAAAATCTTTACTTGTCTACATTTTGGATTACTAATAAGGATTGTGTTGATCTTTTTTATAGGACCAAATAATTTAAAACTAAAGGCTTTGATGTTGTGAGAAGGGTGTAGAAAATAGAGTTCTTATTAATGCTTCATTTATCGGTCTAAAGTTGTTAGTTTTTTTTCATTTGAAATCATTCTATTAGTTGAAACTAATTAAATAACTTGATCTGTATATTATTTTATTTTTGGAATAGGGAAAATGAAGGAGGAGGGATTTTGTTCGCGTAAAGGATTTGCAACATTGAAGAATAAGAAATGATCTTTGAAGAGTCTTGAAGAGAACTAAGCGCTAAATTTGAAGTTGACAAAGCGTTTTTAAATGCTTAGGGCTCCAAATTCTTCTTTCATTTTATGTTTTAAACCAACTCACTTTTCAATTTGGGTTTAAAATCAATCACTGATTTGATCTTTTCAAAGCTGGATTAAAATTGAACCTTAGAAACTTACTAAATTTCAATTTGGGTTCTAAAAAATTGACAAACAACTCTCACATTTTGATTTTGGGGCTTTAAAAAGAACTCATTTTCTGCTTTGAAGATTAAAATGAACATGTGTTTTTGTGTCTTCTAATATTTTTTGCAAAGTAATTTCATTTAAAAAGGCATATATGATTCTCTCGCACTTCATAACAATCTTGAGAATCAAAAGTCTTTTTGGTGACATTAAGTTGCATAAAATATTACCTCCACATTTCAATTTGGGTAACTTAAAATTGGACAAAACATCTTGTGAGTGTGAGTAATCCTATTTAGTGTGTTCTCCCTTTGTTTCTAAATGAAGGTTGATCGAACTACGAATATGTTTGCTCACTTTTGTTTATCTTAGAGAGCCTGCCTTATGGGAAAAAGTACTCACCCAAGGGAACGAACCAATCGATAACACACTAAGGACAAGTGTATTTCTTGTCGGGATATAAAAGTGGGTACTGGAACAAAAGCTAGTATCACGCGGTTGGCTTCGACGAGAAGGGAAGCAATGGTCTCTCATCGCATGGTTCAATCTCCACGAACGGAAAGTCTGAATTAAAACCCCTTGTTTATCAAAGGCCAAAATCCCATCTATTTGTTGGTGAAAAAGGTCATGTCCTTTGAAGCCACCCCATGTATACATGTGGTTTTGTTGTAGAGATGAAAAGTATGCCATGGGAGATTCATGGGTATTGATGCTTGGATGACCTGAGAAGTGTGTGCCATGAAGAAGAGCCAGTTTGGTCAAGCATCTAATCATCTGCATTGAATATGCGCACTTGGATTTATCCAAGTGGGAACCCAACAAATATTGTCTTTTTAGCCTAGGGTTGCACATGTCATTGGAATCAAAACACTTTTCTTGGATCTAAAACATTGGAAAACAAACATTCACAAAGAACTTCAAAATTTCAAAGCCTTTGGTGGAACAAATATCTTTTGACAAGTCTAAGTGCTCTTGCTTTCCCTAGGGATTCTATCCTTAGAGGTTTCTAAGTACTTGGGTTTAATCATCATTTTTTTCACTAAAGTCAACTTAGGGAACTATGCTCTTGAAACCTTGATTTTCACATAATGGACCTCGTGGAATGAAAAGGAATCGAGAAATAGACATTTAGTTTGAAACTTTAATCAAAGAACTGATTGTGGTAAAAAGAACTCATTAAGCAAAGTAAAAGACAATCGATCCCACACATGTATTCTCTCAAATGATTTCCTGCAAGATCAAAATCTAGAAACCCGGGTTAAGAAAGATTAGCCCAAAAGCTTTTGAGGAGCTTCTTGAAATTCTTCTTGAAGTTAGAGAAAGATTGGTTTACAAATTTTACAAGGAAGCTTCAAGAAACAACCCTAACTTGTATGAGTTTTATTATCAACAAAATCCTGAGCTTTTTCAATGGTTTTCTTTTCTCACATAGGAATTCAAGTGTGTTCTTCAAAACCGAGATCTTGTCAGAAGGATCTTTATCTAGGTCAAGTCTACGATAAAAAAAAATCACTCTCATCCACCTCTCAACCATCAAAATTAGTCAAAAATCACCTCACCAACAACTCTTGGAAACTTTGTAAACATCATTTATGCTAAACTTCTAGGCAAAATCAAATCACTTTGTTTGACTTAACACACTTAGTCAAAATATCATCTGGTGCACAAGTTTACTCTAGGATAACACAACTTCCTCAGGTTTACAAGTTCATTATCATCTTGTTTGGATTAACACACTTAGTCAAATTGTCCAATACATAATCACCTCATTTGAGTTAACACACTTAGTCAAACTACCCTCTTGTGTATGAGTCTACTCTAGGATAACACAACTTGTTAGAGTTTAAAAGTGAATTATCACTTTGTTTGACTTAACACACTTAGTCAAACTATCAATCCATCATGATCAATCAATCAAATTCCTAAAGTTTAGTATCTCCCTCAAGGTTCCTCAGGAGTTTCATTCATCTATATCATTTATCTTTCATTTATTTTATCCTCATCATCACTTTACTTCTTGAATTATCCTAGTTCTTCTCTTCTTTGAGCCTAAGGTTTAGAAAAATCTAAGGGGTTAGAGGTTCATCTATTACATTCTTGAAAAATTGATCTCTATTTTATGGTTCAAACTCGATCTCAACACAAGAAGAATATGGAGCAAAACAAAGAAACATCCATTTCGAGCGATCTAAGTCAAAACGAAATAACATTCAACTTGATGATATCCATTGACCTCCCAATTAATCCTCCTCAAGTACCTCAAAATTCTCAAGAGGAAGGTCATATAGAGGACATCACTGATAATGGGATGACACAATCAGAACTTCTAGAACTACCGCGAAACCCTGAGAACCATCGAATTGTTAGTGTCATTCTGAGGTTGTACCCATCCCAATACATACTAGAGTTAGCAAAAGAAGGGGCTAAACTCCCTTCTAACTTTGGCGTACGCACTATTGTGGAGAGGTATCTCGGTATCATGCCCTCACACACATCCACACTTCCATTTCAAAATGTCACTCAAGACATCCCCCAGATCATATCATCTATCGCTTCAACCCCACTGATTGTTAACAAGGGAGGTTGCATGTTTCACGAACTCCAAAAACATTGCCTTGTGAACAACCGAGGGTTGAATGCAAGCACCACATTAGATCAATTTTTCCTGGTAAATCTGTTACACCCTTATGTCATGCTCACATTTCATAATCATACCAATTCATCCTCATTTCATGCAACAACAGATTATCCTTTGGAAACACAAACATCTCTCCCTATCTCACAAGGAGAAGGTGAATTTTTTGGAGTAGGGGGAATCTTGGATCCATCATCATCACTTCTAGGGATTGCACCACATGTCTTTCCACCACTTCCACCCCTATCACTCACATCTACACTATCCCTCGGGTTGGGTCTTCCTCCTCTTCCCGCGGGGCCATCTGTATCAGAAAAAAAGATGGAAACCATCCAAGCAACCATGATGATCAACACATCCACCATTCCTCAAAGCATGGTTTTTCAGGGACCAAGAACTTTGTTCACACCATCCATAACTCAAATCCTGATCACTAACATGATTGTTCTGCTCATCACCATGGTCAGTGTTCTTCCCAATCCACCACCATTACCAACAAGACACAACACATCCAATTCATTCACCATGATGTTGTAAGTTGCTCAGCAAGCTACACAACAAAAAAAACTCCAAAATCAGTAGGCCACACAACTAGCTGCTTAGGAAGCACAAGTGCACTTAGCAGCACAATAGGAACAATAGGTTGCACAAGCCCAAGCCTTGTTATAACAACAAGATGCATAAGCCACCCAAGCCGCACATACCACTTAGATTGCATAGGCAATCCAACAAGTGCACACTCAGGAACAAGCTCAATTCCAAGCTCACCAAGCATAAGCGCGAGCACAATACCAAGCACAATTGCAAGCACAACAAGAAGCATATCAACAAACCTTGCAAGACTATCAATTACAACAGTAATACAACCAACAACAAGCATTGTTGGTGCACCAACAACATGACCAACAACAATAGTTGTTGGCACAACAACAACACGAACAACAAGAAGCGTTGTTGGAATAGCAACAACACAACCAACAACAAGCGTTGTTGGATCAACAACAAATGCAGGCATCACCTACTCAACAAAGCTTGCAACAAAACCCCACCAATGTCCCATCTGTCAATCCCACAACCCAGAACGTATTCACTCCACCTCCTGATCCGCAAGGTGACATGATAGCACAAATAAAATTGCTCTCATAGCAATTGCTAGATTTTCAATCTGGAAAGACAATTAGGACACACATCAACTTGTGCCCCTCTTTATTTGACAAAAGCTTGGTAATGGTACCATTCCTGAAGGGATTCAAAATCCCCAAATTTGTTAAATATAATGGGATGGGAAACCCTGAAGATCACATCAGGGAGTTTTAGGTACATTGCATGGAATTCACCTACAATGACACATATCTAATGCGGCTATTCCATCGAAGCTTGGTTGGTGACAATATGGAATGGTTTTCTCATCTACCCATGAGAATCAGAACATTTCAAGAGATCAAAGATGCATTCCTCCAAAATTACGCATTCAACATTTTTGTGGATGTTAGTTTGGAAGAAGTCTCGATGCTCAAACAGGGGAAGGGGGAATCAATCACCACCTTTCTCCAACGATGGTGAGCCAATGCCAATCGAAGCAAGTGGACCATGCCAGAAGAACAACAAGTCTATACCATCATTGCCAATACAGATAAAACCTTGGCATTCTATCTAAATATGCAATGCATCACCACCTATTATCAACTAATTCCCAAGGCACTCAATATTGAATGGGCTCTGTTAGAACTGTAATTTTTTTATTTTGTAGTCTATTGCATTCAAAAGTTTCCAGCATTAAGTCCTCATCATAAGCATAAAATTCCCTCTTTGCATTGTCTTGCTTATTCTTTTTTGTCATGTGACCCATTAGAATCTGTCTAGCTCTTCATATTTCATTGAAATTCCCATATCGGCAAGACATAGTAAAAGTCTCCCCGACCTATATTTTTAACTAACATGTATTTGTTGCAGACAATCGGCAAGACTTTTCTTTTGTTTCGGTGACTGAAAAGATTCATATCTGCAGAATAGGTATTTCGGGGTAACATTATAGTGAAATATTTTTTCCTGCCGACCAGCATATAGAAAAAATATATCAGCATATGCTAGGGCATCGTTATAATGTCACGGCGAATTCAATTTGTCTTACCGACTAGCATGTGGAAGGGTCATTTTGGCCAAACTGATTGGTATTGGTAGGAAGTCATAACGAAACCATTTCATTTTACCGATTGGCTTGCAAGCAGATGTCTCGGTAAGTCTTATGTGCATCGGGGAAGGTCTTGGCGAAGTGACTCTTGTCTTGCTGAACTAAATACAAGGGGATTTGAAAAGCTATTGGAGAGAGTATTGGGGTTTTTCTAATTTAAAAGATATGCCGATAGAGATATGCATCACCAGGAGAAGAAATTTTTGATATAATTCTTCCCGAAGGTATTATTTCATTGGTGGGGTTTATTTCTTTGGTGAAAAAACTTGGTGGATACGCCGAAATGAGAGTTCATCGGTGAAAGGGTGATTTTGTATCAGTGACTATGACTTGAAGAATACATATCGATATGACACAATGAAGTCTATGTAGTATCTCCCCGACTCGGAATTGTCATAGCGACATAAAAAACAGGAGTGACAGTCATCCTTTTTTTTGGATCCCAAGTGTAGATAAGACAACATTATGTCTTGGCGAGAGGTGTAATAGACATTAAAAAAGACATCACCCCATATTTGAAAGTTTCTCATCAAAGGGACATTTCATACGATAGTGCCAGCTTCAAATTGGTTTTCATTCATGCTTCATTAATGGCGTGACAAGATATAACAGTAAAGTTTGTATCAATTCTTTAGTTTCAAATTGATTGCAGGTGAATTGGCATGCTGAACAGAGAATCAAGACATTTTTTAGTTTGAGGAGCTCAAGCAGAATACTGTAAGTGATTATTTCTTGTTTTTTTACATTTTGATTCTATAAGCTTGAGAATGGAGTCTTCTGGTTCTTGAAGGGGTAAGGGTAGAAAGCTTGGTGAGAGTAGTATGTCAAAGGGAAAGAAGCAAAAGGTTGGTATAGAGCATGAGGGCACTGAAAGTAGGTTGAACCAAGACCTTATTGATCAACTACCTGGCTCGAGGCCTAAAGCTAGAAGGTCAACATAACTTAGGGTAGAGGTTGATAAATTAGATGACAAGTGCAAATTCATAGGTGACGTCTGGACTGCCATAAGAGGATATAAATTATTCAGTTTCCATTACCACAAAAGAAATCATTTTGAACCAGTCTGTAACCCATGGAGGTTGAATGTAGGGAAACTGGTGTGCCCTAATATTTTTGTAAATGTAGAATTAGTAAAATTGGTTGCAGATAATTATGATCCAAAATGTAAGGCTATACGTGACCCATCTAGAGAGCCACAGATATATGTGTCTAAAGAAGCAATAGGCGAGGTTTTCAAATTGGAAGGGTTTTACAATGAGGAGATCAATTGTGAAGAGTTGGAAAAGGAATTTTCAAGAATGGATACAATCTATAAGGGTTGGAGGTTGCCTATCCATAGAATTAAACAAGGTAACAAGTTAGAACCTTTGCAAGATAGTGAGGGGCCTCCTTATCATGTAGATTTTTTTGAACCTTATATGAAGTACACATATTTGTCAGTGTGTCAAGTACTGGGGATGGATGCCCCGGAACTCATGTCAATTGTGCCAATGATTATCATAGCAAATATTCAGTATCACAACTCCAAGCCATTCGACTATGCTTCATATATTTCTAGGGAGCTTGATTCAAGATTGGTAGCTATAAAGGGTGGAGCTTCTATTGATCATCTCAGACATTATTCATTGTTAATGCACTTGGTGCTGTATTTTAGATAGGAGTTGGGAGTATGGCCTCCAGAAATAAGAGTTTCTCAAATTGGTAAGGAGGGTGAAGTATTGCATGTTCAGCTGTGGACTGCTATTTGGGACAGCAGGTTTGCTAATTCTAGTTTTATCCACTTTGAAGAATATTTTGTGAAAACTTTGTACAAATTGTATAAATATCCTTGTAACTATTCCTTGACTGATGAGATTAAAAGATTTCTTCAGCCAAAAGATTTCAATGGGCCAATTGATCATAATTGGGGTGACTGGTATTATTTGGAAGGAGCTACAATGATCAGAGTGTACGGATTTGAAGGTGCCCCTTTTATTCTGCCAAGGACAGTTCCAAACAGAGTTACATATTTGGAAATTGTCAGACAAATGGATTACAGCAATGTGATGCTTTTCAGTTCTAATGGGAAGTAGGCTTTTATGCCTAGTACATTATGCTTTGGTCATTTCACTGTGTTGCCTAAGGAGGGATATAATTCAATCCATGATAGATTGTTGCATTATAATATGAAAAGGGGACCACCCAGGAAAAACTTTGACCCTAAAGGATATATCAATTTAGCCAAAGAAAGGATTAACTTTGGGAGGTATCAACATCTACCTTATCCTTTTGATTATATGATCAGGAATTTGGATGAAGAGGATGCAGAGGTGGTGGTTGAAAACTATAACCAAGGGTTATATGATACAGGGATATTGTCTTCTAAAGGTGAGGAAACCCCAATGGATGAAGTGCCACAGAGCAAAACAGAGAAAATATCTAGGTTAAGGACTCAGAGGTATGTTTTCCCAACTAGAGAACAGAGTATTGAAAGTGGTGATATTGATGCAAGGTATATGGAATATAGATCATTTGTTTTAGATGATGAGTTTATAAATTCTCCAAAGTTCAAAGCATTCTTGTACAAACAGAAGGGGAAGGAAATAAGAGAAAATGTTGGTGTTGTCACTTCTGGGAATGAAGAGCAATTATTGGGTCAATTGAGAAAACGTGTGGATGATGAAATGACAAATATGACTCCTGAAAAGGGGAGGAAAATGTTGGGGAATGCTGGTGTTATGATTTTTCCTAGACTTGATTTGAACGTTGCCTTAGTTTTTGATAGTTTCTTAAGGGATAGTGATGTTACACACAAACTTGATAAGGAAAGGGTAACAAAGGTGTATGCAGGCTCTAAGTATAATACTGATGAGGGATCATTGACGATATGGGCTTTGTATTCCCCCCACAGGAAATCAGTGGTAATTGATATAGAGAAGGCATTTGGGCATGTTATGACCCTGAAGGTTGGAGAGGCTAATCTTGTTGTTACTACAGAGATTGGAATAAATATTGCAAAATTGAATAAAGCACAGATCCAGACACTGATAAAAGAAAGAAAAATGTATAAAGAAAATAATAAAAGGATGTTGAGAGAAAATGATAGACTGAGGGACTTGAATGGTATTTCAATAGATCCAGCCAAAATGCTCACTCAAGGAGAAAAATCTCAAGCAAGAGATCATTGGATAGGGTCAAGTGCTTATAATCAGGGAAAGTATGATGCAATTGTAGCAATTGTTAAGAGGAGGCAGGACAATTTGACATCTTGGTTAAATCAATTGTGGGGAAAGTATTCTTGTACTCTAGATGCATTGAAGGAGCATGAAAGGATGGATGAATGAGTTATGGAGAATTTTCATGAATTGGCCCCATGTGATGAGGTTAACAGTATTGCACTTGAAGCTACAAATCATATTGTCGGTCTCCATCGAAAATTCTATGAGGAATTGCAGGGGGATAAATAAGGATTAATTAAAGCTGCCCTGAAAACTGTGATCACATTTTTTGATAGTAAAGGGGAGTTGAAAGATGCCATTAGATGGATGAATGAATGTGACACAATGCTAAAGGAAACGATGAAGACATCTTCTGCAGAGGATATAGCATTAGAGGAAATGAGCGAGCAAAATGAGGAAATGGTCAAGATGGAAATCACGATCCGGAATGCTATCGAAGATAAAGATAAGTAAAAGCGCCAGGATTATTTGGTCCACCTCGCTAAGACTCACTTGTGGCTAACTAGAGCCTAATTATTCTCTATCTTTGTTTCGAGTTTTGTTTTTTCCTATTTCTGAAAGGATGCATCCTTTCATCTTCTCAATGTATAAATGTTCATTTTGAAAACAATATAAAGGGGAGGTAGAATTAGATAGAGATAGAGAAGAGACAGTAGAATACATTTTTTTTTGGGCAAAGATGAGACTGGTTGCATATGTAAAATCATGGAGATATCAATGAAGATCTAATACGATGGTGTAATGTTTTCTGGTATCAGTTGTTTATGATAAGTTTTGAAAAGTATTATTGAAGTTGTCTCCATAATGGTGTTTTCTGGTTATTCGAATTGGTGTAAACAAGTTTATACCTAGTTCGTCAATGTACATTTGCTGCATTTGTATGATCAATTAATTGTTTCTTTCCAGTAAAGATTAAATTCTTTGAATTGATCATAGTAATTAGGGAATGTCAATTGGATTATTAAGAAGAACTCAATAATCACAATACTGGATGTTTATACAAGCTATAAACCAAATAAAATGCTAAATAACTTGAATGTCTGCCAAAATAAAAAAACTCGTTTCGGATTTCTCTCGACTCCGTGGACCCTATAAGGCAATGGTCTTGTTGTTTTCATTCTTTAGTTTCACTCACATTTTTACATCTTTTAACTGAACATATTTGGGTTTAGTTTTTAATATTGATATACATTTTGTACCAAATTTGTTGTATTTTGTCCATTTCAAGTTGTCATCGTGGAAAAATTAGGGCAATAGGAAAAGATCAAAAGTTAAGTCTGCTTAATTTACTTAGCTACACCTGCCTAGGTCTAGCAGCACCTAAAGAGTAGAATGTTTAATTGTTTCAAACCTTGTTCTGTTACCCTAAAACGTTGTGAAGGCTTGGCAACCTTTCATGGTTCAGACATGCATTTTTTAGAGCTAACAAATTGGCGACTCTGCTGGGGAAAATAAAGAATCTATGCCTTAATCATAGAGTCAGAAGTCTTATATACAGACTCCGCTGGGGATAATAAGCAACAATCTTTTTCTCACTTTCAAAAAAGTGAGTGGCGACTCTGATTGAATACTGCAATATGAATGGAAGAAGATCTCGATTTAGTGGGGGTCATTCTAGAGCTCCTCCTAGCAATAGTAGGTGGATGCATAAAGATGATAAGGTTAACAAGGGTAAAGGGAAATATGAGGACATGTTCTTGACAAACAAAGACAAATCATCAATACCTTATGGTGAGAATTGTATTGACACATGTAAAGACAGTTCAATTGAAGAGCCTTGTACCCTGGAAGATCAGAAAAATCCTTTTTATAACCCTCAGAAACAAGTCAAATTTGAAGCTGGACTCGAATCTGAAAGACTCAGAATTCAATATGAATATGATAAAAAAATGCAGGGTAATCAGAATGGACCTACTAATCAGGAAATTCATCAAGAAGATTATGAATCTTTAACTTATGATGAAGTTAAAGCATGGTTTGAATTTCAAAAAAGGGAGAGGGAAGAGCAAGAAAAGGCCCAAATGATTCAAGCAATAAGAGAATTCAAACTGCAAAAAGCTCAGAAAATTCCTCACACACCTAGTTTTCCCCCAAAGTTACTACCACCCTATAAATAGAGTAATCATGGTGCTGGGTATTCTGAACCACCAAGGATCCCTCACCATCAAATTGGGAATCAATATAGACAGCCAAATCATCCACCGATTATCCACCTCCTGGTCAGCATCATGTGCCACAACGAAATCTACAATATAATAACCCTATGTACCAGTATCAGTATACTACTATGATCAGACAATTTGATTTGGTAGGGTTTCAGTTGTACCCTTATCCTATGGATGGTTCTTGGAGAAATTTGATGCCTAAATTCACAGGGAGTAATGCAATCATTGCCAAGGATCATTTAATTAGATTCAATGCTTTTATTCAAGATTTGGATGTACCTTATGAAGATTTGCATATGAGGTTATTCATGATGTCCCTTATTGAGGAAGCTAGGGATTGGTTTAATAGCCTAGCAACAACTTCTATTTATTCTTTCCAGATATTTCAAGATCAATTTCTTGAACAATTTAGGAATCTAAGTGCACCAGACATTGCTCTTCATGAACTAATGCGAATTCAGAAGGGTCAGAATGATTCAATCTTTGATTTTAACAAAAGATTCAATAGACTGCAAAATAGAGTACCTCCCGGATCAAAGTTACCAGAATCCGTAGCATTAAGTGTTTACTTGAATGCATTCAACCCTAAAACATGGTATGAATTGAGAAACAGGTTCCCAAGGAACTTAGCTGAAGCGCAAAAGATAGCATTAACAATTGAGAACAACAGAAAGGCTGCTGGGATAGTGAATAAGAGAGACAACCCTCGAGCTCTTCAACAAAACAATAATTATCAATATAAGCATGAGAACACATATAGGAAGGATAGGCCTAGGCTGCATGATATGCCTTATAACACAAATTGGAAAGATGGAAAACCTATGACAGATAGGCCTAGAGACAAGGATACTCCTGATCCATTGAGAAAGAAGGGAACGTATATGGTGAATAACAATTATTTTTGTGAAGCTTGCGATAAACCACATTCCCTTGAGTATTGTGTTGTAGCCTAGAGGATGCAATAGGAGGGAGTTTTAATGGGAGATGGTGGAGAAGATCATAAGATATACTTAACTTCAAATGCTCTTCACCATGTTGAGGAGAGATACTCATCTTCGGAGGAAGGAGGTTATGAATATGATGTTGCAGAACAAAGGTACAAAGTCCATATGGCTGAGCAGCATGTCTTTTCTGACTCTGAGGATGATTATGTAGAACCACAACTTGTTGAGGTTCCCGCTCATAGTAATGTGAGGAGACTTATTGATGAGGAAATAGAAAGATTAATTGTTGTTGTAGTTGAAGAAGCAAAGAATAAGTACTGGTTGAGAAATAGGATAGTAAATGAGAAGGAAGGTGTCCCTAGGGGTATCTTTATGAAAGATAAAAAAGTTGTAGAAGGGGTTTCAAAGAGGACTAAAAACAAACAACGTGAAGAAAGAAAACAAAATCCTATCCAAAAGGATGTGGTAAAATAATTACCCAAAGAAATTCAAAAGACAGATCTGTCAGGTAGAAGAGAAAAAGAAGAGAATAAAGGAGAAACATCAGAACAAAAGAAAGTGACTAAGGCAGAAGGTTCTTCTTTTGATTTCACTCAAGGCTTGTCTCAGGTAAAGATGTATGTCCCACTTCTTGAAATGATGAAAATTAAAGAGTACAGGGACAATGCAGTGCAATTGATAACAAATGAAGGTGAAACACATGTAATTTCTGAAAATAAAATGATTGCTAAAAATAAGCAAGATAAAGTAAACATCTTAGAAATTTGCTTGAGTAATGTATTGACAAGTCCGCCACAAGTTGATCCGTTCTTTATTACATTACTCATAAATAACAAATTATTGAGGAATTGCATGATAGATTCTGGTGCTGCCATGAATATTATGCTAGTAGGAGTGATGAAACAGCTAGGCATGTGGGTGGATACATATGAAGGAAAATGTTATGCAATGGATAACCGACCTATTCGTGTGGTGGGTATAATGAAAGATGTAGAAGTCAAGTTAGCTGCTTATCCTCAAGTAGCTTATAATATTGATATAATAGTGATAGACACCCCTCCCCAATTCGGTATGCTTTTATCAAGACAGTGGACAGTAGCTATTGGTGGAAATGTCCAGTTCGATCTATCGTATGCAACAATTCTAGTAAATGGCCAAGAGGTGAAGTTGTATAGGGTGCCAAGGATGAATCGACTTATTGACTATGTGCCACAAGACCAAATCAACTATTTTTGTGATGTTGATCTTGGGAGTTTCAATATAGAACCAGCACAACCAAAATTGACTAATAGTGACCCTATTAAAAAGCATGCTGCACAAAACCACAATAGTGTGTGGAAAATGTATTTTGATGGAGCCTGTAGCCAAGAAGGCAATGGAGCGGGGATAGTATTTGTTTCGCCTGAAGGTATTACATTTAAGTATTCACTCATGTTAACCTTTGAATGTACAAATAATGTGGCAGAATATGAAGCTCTATTAACTGGGCTGAATATAGCGGTGAAGCATAAAATCAAGTTGCTAGTTGTTCTAGGAGATTCAAAGTTAGTTGTCTCGAAAATTAGGTCAAATTATGCAGCAAAAAAAAAGACACTAAAAAAATATAGAAATGTTGTGTGGGATACAATTGAGTTGCTTGACACCTTCTCAATTGAGTGGATAGATAGGTTGAAGAATATAATGGCAGATTTTCTATCTAATGTAGCATTGAAAAGAGATGATATTACGTTGGCTGGAGTGTCACAAATTAAACTCAAGACAAGGCCTGTTGTGCCTGATAATGTATATAGCTGGCAATTTTTTAATGATGACACTAATCTTTTGAAATTCCTTCATTGTATAAATCAGTATGAATCCCAAGAGACCGACTTCAATGCCTTTGTTGAGGGAGTCAGTGGAAAAGAAATAGTATTTGGGAAGGTGATTTTTCAGCTTAAGACAAATAAACTTCCTAAAGGGTTGGTGGCACTTGAGAGGGTATATGATGGAAATGATCAGTCTTTAATGAATCAAACACCAATTGGAAATGATAATATTGAAGAAATTAATTTGCGAACTGAGATGGCACCAGAAAAGGTGTACATTGGTAAAAGGACAAGTCCTGCAATTAGAAAAATGCTGATTGAATTGTTGAGAAAGTATAAACATGTATTTGCTTGGTCTTATGAAGATCTAAAAGCATATAGAGAAGACTTGTTTCAGCATGAAATACCATTGAAAACAGATGCTAAACCATTTAGACAAAAGCAAAGACCTATAAATCCAACTCTAGAGCCTAAAATGCAAGAGGAATTGGTGAAGCTCAGAGATGGTGGAATTATTAAGCCTATCAAACATTCAATGTGGGTTTCAAATTTGGTCCCTGTCAAAAACAAAAATGGAGATATCAGATTATGTGTAGATTTTAGAAATCTAAACATAGCATCCCTTAAAGACAATTATCCTCTGCCAAATATGGAGGCCATATTACATAAGGTGATAGGCTGCGAATTGTTGTCTATGATGGACAGATTTTCAAGGTATAATCACATCAAGGTTAAAGAGTCTGAACAATATAAAACAACATTCACGACTCCTTGGGGAACGTATGTTTATTTGAGAATGCCATTTGGTCTCACTAATGCAGGGGTGACTTTTCAAAGAGCCATGGATGTGGCATTTGCTGATTTGATCAATATTCTCATGGTGGTGTATCAGGATGACCTCACTGCTTATTCCAAGAAAGCTAAAAATCATGTTCATCATTTGGAAAAGGTATTTATAAAAGCTCTTGAATATTGTATTAGCTTAAACCCCAAGAAGTGTAATTTTGCAGTTACAGAGGGTAAACTTTTGGGACATATTGTTTCAAAGGAAGGGGTTAGGATAAATCCCGAAAGGGTTGAAGTCATTGATAAAATTCCTGTCCCTAAAAATGTTAAGGCAATACAATCATTCTTTGGACAGATAAATTTTGTTAGGAGATTCGTCTCTAACTTTGCTGAGATTGTTAAACCCATAGCAAGAATGTTGAGAGAAGGACAGAAGATAGAATGGACTGCAGAGGCTTTGGATGCTTTTATATCTATTAAACAAGCCATCAAGGAGGCTCCTATTCTTAAATCTCCTAATTTTTCAAAGCCTTTTCAGATTTTTTCATTTGCCTCAATGCACACTATTGCAGCTATTATGCTATAGAAGAATGAAGATGGTCATGAACAACCTGTATCTTTCTTCAGTAAGTCATTACAAGGATCCGAATTAAAGTATGATATAATGGAGAAGCAAGCATTTGCACTAGTGAAAGTTGTAAAAGCTTTCAGACCATATCTTGTTGGAGCTAAGGTAGTTGCTTATGTTCCTCATGCAGCAGTCAAGGATATTTTGACATTGTCTGAAGTAACAGGTAAAAGATGCAAATGGATCAACAAAATCCAAGAATTTGACATGGAGATACAAATTACTAAACTGGTCAGAGGTCAGGGTTTGGCTAAACTAATGGCAGAGGCCAATATTGAAGCAAATCAGATTTGCAATGTAGAAAAAGAAAATGTAATTGCAAGCATTGAACATACTCATTGGTATACAGATATCATGTATTATCTTAAATACATGAAGTGTCCAAAGGGAATGAATAACAACCAAAGAAGAACACTAAAGTTATAGGTGTCTAAAGATGTATTTATGGATGGAGATTTATTTTGGAAAAACAGGGAGGGCATATTATTGTTATGTCTGAATGAATTTCAATCTAAACATGTCTTGAGTGAAATGCACGAAGGGGTTTGTGGAGGAAATTACTCAGCAAAAATGACTGCTCAAAAAATTCTTAGGGCAGGATATTATTGGCCAAAGGTCTTTAATGACTCTTTTGCACATGTGAGAAAATGTGAAGCTTGCCAGAAGTTCTCTGGAAAACTAAAGTATCAGGGAGCTTTTCCACTTCGACCGTTGTAGGCTGATGCCCCTTTTCATCAATGGGGAATTGATTTCATTGGGGAGATACAAGAAAAATCAAGTGGTGGACATAGGTGGATATTGGTAGCCACTAATTATTTTACCAAATGGGTAGAGGCCATTCCAACTAAACAAGCTACAAGTAGGGTGGTGACATAGTTTTTGATGGATAATGTCATTTCTAGATTTGGTACACCAATGAGGTTGATCACTAAAAATGGAATGTGATTTAGATCAGATGAGTTCATAGGCTTCTGTAGCACATATGGTATTGTCATTTCTTATGCAGCTCTGTATCATCCACAGGCTAATGGACAAGCATAATCTAGCAATAAGAGTCTTCTGAAGATTATAAGAAGGATGCTAGGTCATAACAAGAAAGCTTGGGATGCGAAATTAAGACTAGCTGTATGGGATGATAGTATTATGGTGAAAAGGGCAATTGGAAAGTCCCCATTTGAGTTAGTATATGGAGCACAAGCTAGGATGCCTTTCCAGAACTTGTTACCAGTCTACAAGTTTGTTCTTCAGAAAGATTTGGATATTCCTGAACCCATGGAGGAAAGGATGGAGTAGCTAGCTGAACTGGATGAAATAAGGAGAGTGGCTCAAAATCAAAATATAAAGTTGTAGATGCAGATGAAATATTTATTTGATAAAAAAGCAAATGATAGGAATTTGGAGAAAGTGATCTGGTATTGATGTGGAATGCAAGGTGCCAGGAGAAGGGAAAACATGGGAAGTTTGAAGCCTTGTGGCTAGGGCCTTTTGTGGTGGTTGGAAAGAAAGGCGAAGACTCATACTACTTGCAGAATATGGCTAGTGAGGATCAGGAATTGCCTGTACATGGGCAATTTCTGAAACATTTTTTCTCTTGAGGTAGAACAAAGGATTAAGGGTTGCCAGTGCATGGACAACTCTTGATGATTCTCTTTAAAATTCTTTTCCATGCACAATAGTATAGGGTCTCATTCTTTTCTATTGCCATTTGTTCCATCATGCTCACATGTTCCATCACTCTGAGTTTGGTCTGCTCACCCAGAAATCTGAATCCTTGCAATGATCTTGCTATCATTCATCCCCAGACGGAGCCACTGTTAGAACTGTAAATTTTTTATTTTGCAGTCTATTGCATTCAAGAGTTTCCAGCATTAAGTCCTCATCATAAGCATAAAATTCCCTCTTTGCATTGTCTTGCTTATTCTTTTTTTTCATGTGACCCATTAGAATCCATCTAGCTCTTCATATTTCATTGAAAGTCCCATATTGGCAAGACATAGTAAAAGTCTCCTCGACCTATATTTTTAACTAACATGTATTTGTTGCAGACAATCAGCAAGACTTTTCTTTTGTTTCAATGACTGAAAATATTGATATAGACAGAATAGGTATTTTAGGGTAACGTTATAGCGAAGTATTTTTTCTTGCCAACCGACATATAGAAAAAATATATCGGCATATGCTAGGGTGTTGTTATAATGTCATGGAGAATTCAATTTGTCGTACCAACTAGCATGTGGAAGGGTCATTTCGGCCAAACCGATTGGTATCGGTAGAAAGTCATAATGAAACCATTTCATTTTACCAATTGGCTTGCAAGCAAATGTCTCGGTAAGTCCTATGTGCATCAGGGAAGGTCTTGGTGAAGTGACTCTTGTCTTGCCGAACTAAATACATGGGGATTTGAAAAGCTATTGGAGAGAGTATTGGGGTCTTGCCGATTTAAAAGATATGCCGATAGAGATATGCATCGCCAGGAGAAGAAATTTTTGATATAAGTCTTCCCGAAGGTTTACCATCTTACCGAAGGTATTATTTCATTGGTGGGGTTTATTTCTTCGGTGAGAAAACTTGGTGGATACACCGAAATGATAGTTCATCGGTGAAAGGGTGATTTTGTCTCAGTGACTATGACTTGAAGAATGAATATCGATATGAAACAATGAAGTCTATGTAGCATCTCCCCGACTCAGAATTGTTACATCGACATAAAAAATAGGAGTGACAGTCATCATTTTTTTTGGATCTCAAGTGTCGATAAGACCACATTATGTCTTGGCGAGAGGTGTAATAGATGTTGTAAAAGACTTTGCCCCAGATTTGAAATTCTCTCATCAAAGGGACATTTGATGTGACAGTGCCAGTTTCAAATTGGTTTTCATTTGTGCTTCATTAATGGCATGACGGGATATAACAGTAAAGTTTGTATCAATTCTTCAGTTCTGAATTGATTGCAGGTGAATTAGCATGCTGAACAGAGAATCGGGACATTTTTTAGTCTGACGAGCTCAAGCAGAATATTGTAAGTGATTATTTCTTGGTTTTTTACATTTTGATTATGTAAGCTTGAGAATGGAGTCTTTTGGTTCTGGAAGGGGTAAGGGTAGAAAGCTTGGTGAGAGTAGTATTTCAAAGGGAAAGAAACAAAAGGTTGGTACAAAGCATGAGGGTACTGAAAGGAGGTTGAACCAAGACCTTATTGATCAACTACCTTGCTCGGGGCCTAAAGCTAGAAGGTCAACACAACTTAGGGCAGAGGTTGATAAATTAGATGACAAGTGCAAATTCATAGTTGACATCTGGACTGCCATAAGAGGATATGAATTATTCAGTTTCCATTATAATAGAAGAAATCATTTTGAACCAGTCTGTAACCCATGGAGGTTGAATGTAGGGAAACTGGTGTGCCCTAATATTTTTGTAAATGTAGAATTAGTAAAATTGGTTGTAGATAATTATGATCCAAAATGTAAGGCTATATGTGACCCATCTGGAGAACCATAGATATATGTGTCTAAAGAAGCAATAGGCGAGGTTTTCAAATTGGAAGGGTTTTTGAATGAGGAGATTAATTGTGAAGATTTGGAAAAGGAATTTTCAAGAATGGATACAATCTATAAGGGTTGGAGGTTGCCTATCCATAGAATTAAATAGGGTAACATGTCAGAACCTCTGCAAGATAGTGAGGGGCCTCCTTATCATGTAGATTTTTTTGAACCTTATATGAAGTACACATATTTCTTAGTGTGTCAAGTATTGGGGATGGATGCCCCGGAATTCATGTCAATTGTGCCAATGATTATCACAACAGATATTCAGTATCAAAAGTCCAGGCTATTCGACTATGCTTCATATATTTCTAGGGAGCTTGATTCAGGATTGGTGGCTATAAAGGGTGGAGCTTCTATTGTTCATCTTAGACATTATTCATTGTTAATGCACTTGGTGCTGTATTTTGGATAGGAGTTTGGAGTATGGCTTCCAGAAATGAGAGTTTCTCAAATTGGTAAGGAGGGTGAAGTATTGCCTGTTCAGCTGTGGATTGCTATTTGGGACAGCAGGTTTGCTAATTCTAGTTTTATCCACTTTGAAGAATATTTTGTGAAAATTTTGTACAAATTGTATAAATATCCTTGTAACTATTCATTGACTGATGAGATTAAAAGATTTCTTCGGCCAAAAGATTTCAATGGGCCAATTGATCGTAATTGGGGTGACTAGTATCGTTTGGAAGGAGCTACAATGATCAGAGTGTACGGATTTGAAGGTGCCCCTTTTATTCTGCCAAGGACAGTTCCAAATAGAGTTGCATATTTGGAAATTGTCAGACAAATGGATTACAGCAGTGTGATGCTTTTCAGTTCTTATTGGAAGCAGGCTTTTATGCCTAATACATTATGCCTTGGTGATTTCACTGTGTTGGCTAAGGAGGGATATAATTCAATCCATGATAGATTGTTGCATTATAATATGAAAAGGGGACCAGCCAGGAAAAACTTTGACCTTGAAGGATATATCAATCTTGCTAAAGAAAGGATTAACTTTGGGAGGTATCAGCATGTACCTTATCCTTTTGATGCTATGATCAGAAGTTTGGATGAAGAGGAAGTAGAGGTGGTGGTTGAAAACTATAACCAAGGCTTACAGGATACGGGGATATTATCTTCTGGAGGTGAGGAAACCCCAATTGATAAAGTGCCATAGAGAAAAATAGAGAAAATATCTAGGTTAAGGACTTAGATGTATGTTTGCCCAACTAGAGAATAAAGTATGGAAAGTGGTGATATTGATGCAAGGAATAGGGAATATAGATTATTTGTTTCAGATGATGATTTTATAAATTCTCCAGAGTTCAAAGCATTCTTGTACAAACAAAAGGGGAAGGAAATAAGAGAAAATGTTGGTGTTGTCACTTCTGGGAATGAAGAGCAATTATTGGGTCAATTGAGAAAATGTGTGGATGATGAAATGAAAAATATGACTCCTAAAAAGGGGAGGAAAATGTTGGAGAATGATGGTGTTATGATTTTTCCTGGACTTGATTTGAACTCTGCCTTAGTTTTTGATAGTTTCTTAAGGGATAGTGATGTTACACACAAACTTGATAAGGAAAGGGTAATAGAGGTGTATGCAGGCTCTAAGTATAATACTAATGAGGGATCATTGATGATATGGGCTTTGTATTCCCCCCACAGGAAATGAGTGGTAATTGATACAGAGAAGGTATTTTGGCCATGTTATGACCCTGAAGGTTGGAGAAGCTAATCTTCTGGTTACTGCAGAGATTGGGATAAATATTCCAAAATTGAATAAAGCATAGATCCAAACACTGATAAAAGAAAGAGAAATGTATAAAAAAAATAATGAAAGGATGTTGAGAGAAAATGATAGAGTGAGGGACTTGGTTGGTATTTCAATAGATCTAGCCAAAATGCTCACTCAAGGAGAAAGCTCTCAAGCAAGAGATCATTGGATAGGGTCAAGTGCTTATAATCAGGGAAAGTATGATGCAATTGTAGCAATTGTTAAGAGGAGGCAGGACAATTTGACATCTTGGTTAAATCAATTGTGGGGAAAGTATTCTTGTACTTTGGATGCATTGAAGGAGCATGAAAGGATGGATGAACGAGTTATGCAGAAGTTTCATGAATTGGTCCCATGCGATGAGGCTAACAATACTGCACTTGAAGCTGTAAATCATATTGTTGATTGCCATCGAAAATTCTATGAGGAATTGCAAGGGGATAAACAAGGATTAATTGAAGCTGCCAAGAAAACTGTGATCGCATTTTATGATAGTAAAGGGGAGTTGAAAGATTCCACAAGATGGAAGAACGAATGTGACACAATGCTAAAGAAATCATGAAGACATCTTCTGCAGAGGATATAGCATTAGAGGAAATGAGCGAGCAAAATGAGGAAATGGTCAAGATGGAAATCACGATCTGGAATGCTGTCAAAGATGCGGATATGTATAAGCGCCAGGATTATTTGGACCACCTTGCTAAGACTCACTTGTGGCTAACTAGAGCCTAATTATTCTCTATCTTTGTTTCGAGTTTTGTTTTTTCCTATTTTCGAAAGAATGCGTCCTTTCATCTTCTCAATGTATAAATGTTCATTTTGAAAACAATATAAAGGGGAGGTAGAATTAGATAGAGATAGAGAAGAGGCAACAGAATACATTTTTTTTTGGGCAAAGATGAGACTGGTTGCATATGTAAAATCATGGAGATATCAATGAAGATCTAATACGGTGGTGTAATGTTTTCTGGTATCAGTTGTTTATGATAAGTGTTGAAAAGTATTATTGAAGTTGTCTCCATAATGGTGTTTTCTGGTTATTCGAATTGGTGTAAACAAGTTTATACCTAGTTCGTCAATGTACATTTGCTGCATTTGTATGATCAATTAATTGTTTCTTTCCAGTAAAGATTAAATTCTTTGAATTGATCATAGTAATTAGGGAATGTCAATTGGATTATTAAGAAGAACTCAATAATCACAATCCTAGATGTTTATACAAGCTATAAACCAAATAAAATGCTAAATAACTTGAATGTCTGCTAGAATAAACAAACTCGTTTTGTATTTCTCTCAACTCCATGGACCCTATAAGGCACTAGTCTTATCGTTTTCATTCTTTAGTTTCACTCACATTTTTACATCTATTAATTGAGCATATTTGGGTTTAGTTTTGAATATTGATATACATTTTGTACCAAATTTGTTGTGTTTTTTCCATTTCAAGTTGTCATCATGGATAAATTAGGGCAATAGGAAAAGATCAAAAGTTAAGTCTACTTAATTTACTTAGCTACACCCACCTAGGTCTAGCAACACCTAAAGAGTAGAAGGTTTAATTATTTCAAACCTTGTTCTGTTACCCTAAAACATTGTGAAAGCTTGGCAACCTTTCATGGTTTAGACCTACGTTTTTGAGAGCTAATAGGCTCTTGTCACGCAAGGGGGCATGCCCACTTATCCTAAGCATCAGGACAGTCACCCATACACCAGCTACAATGACAAACCTCACACATGGGTGAAGAATCGAAATGTCACCAATGATGGAGTAGTGGATTCCAAGGTTTTCATCAGTACTCCCAAGCAAAATAATCAAATGTCTCATTATCAACCACAAAAAACAACCGAAATAAAATGCAAACAAATGTGGTGAACCAACAACCACCCCAAAATCAAATCAATAATCTCAATAATCAAGGAGGACCACCTTTGCAAAACAAGTATCCCCCCAAGAGAAAACTCACAACCCTCGGGGAGTTAATTGAATCCATCATGAAAAATTTGGTCAATGAGGGCATCATCAAGGTTCCCACCCAAGATAATTACTGTGAACCCTAGGTGCAGCCACCCCGGTACAACGAAAAATATCCTCTGTGATTATCATAAACTCAATGGACACACAACTGCCAATTGTATGAAGTTGAAGAACATCATCCAAGATCTCATTAAGGATAAAATCATAAATGTCGAGCAACCCATTGGAAATCAAGATCTCAAAATATACATGAATCTGATGCCCAATCACAATCAGGGAAATAACCAAGGAAACAATCAAGGAAATAACCAAGGGAACAATAAAGGGAAACAAAACTATGCTAGTACAAACCTTATATAGGAAGACATCGTCGCATGCATAGATGAAATGGTCACTGTCATTAGCATCAAAGGAGCCACTATTGATTGTGGAGTCACCATATGCAGTGACAAGGTTACTATTGTAGGGGCATCACAACCATCTAAGACCCCCATCTCAAATTTGAAAGTCGTTCCCTGTGATTATAATGTCATTGACCAGCTAAAAAGAACCCCAGCTCAGATCTCTATCATGGAGTTACTGAAAATTTCTACCGCCCATAGGAAAATCCTTGATGAAGCATTAGTTGCATCCACTATCTCTACTAATCTTGATATAGAACAATTTCAGGATATGGTTGGTAACATCGTCACCCCAAATCTCCTCACCTTCTCCCATCAAGACTTTCCCGCCCAACCATCTCATAATCGTGCACTTCACCTTCAAGTTCTGGTTCACAAGAAAAAGGTCAAAAGGGTCTTGGTGGATGGAGCCACGAGCCTCAATATTTTTTTGCTTAAACTTATAAAGAACTTTGGAATCTCATAAGACTCCATCGACAAAAACAAATGCATTATCATCAGATCATATGATGACTAGGAAAGAATGTCTCAAGGCACTATCAGGATCCCAATCCAAGCGGGGCCAACCACTATGGAAAGCACATTTCAGGTCCTCGACCTTGATTTACCCTATAATATCCTCCTAGGACACCCATGGATTCATGGGATGAAGGCGGTCGCATCAACATCTCACCAATGTTTAAAATTTTCATACCAAAATGAGGTCACAATACATGGTGATCCGGAGCTGTTCGCCTATTGCAAAAAATTAGAAGCCAAGTTCTAGAAAATTCCCCAATTACCAAACAGTGATGAGGGGCCATCCACTCCCTATATAGATCCATCTAACCTTGCCTCGACTTGTACGATAGAGACACTCTCCATCGTCGATATATCTTACATCAAGCTCATGATCCAAGACAATGGGTGTGGAAATTACATAATGAAGAAAAATGATTTTGTTGTAAGAGAGTTACCTCAATCTCCTAGGTCACATGGGCAACCCCAACCAGTTGAAACACCTATCGACACCTTTAGGGCAGACCCTTCTAGATTTCATTTTTGGGGGGATCTAAGTCGAGAAAATCTGGATGAAAGAGACATTGCAAGATCACTATACCAAGATGAAAGGCCCAAACACACCCTACCCATGGATGAAGCTAATCGATGACTACAAATGATGGTTGGTATGGGCTACCATAGAAATGTAAGCCTTGGAAGGAACAATGATGGATGACTGGAACCCATCATTGTAGAAAGATGAATGAGAAATATTGGGCTTGCATGTACCCCTCCGAGTATAACCGTACGTGGTAGAAGTAATCCTAGTAGAGAATTCTGGTCTCCCCCTCAATTATCGACAATTGCTCTTCAACTACCCATATCCATAGGTCTGTCATTGGATAATTTCACCTTTGACATAACTGACATCTATAGTAGTAGTGATGATGAGCATACCATAACTAGCTTACCCACACTTTTTGAAGAATCCTCCTTACTAATGATTAGTACCTCATTCGTTGAGTCAGACCGCCAAACTCACAAAATAAACCTAGTTTACCCCCAACTCATCGACTATGATCAACGAGGACAACCAGTTCTAGAGACATTCAAAAATGATGAGGTTCTCTCAGAATTCATGGGACTAAGGGATACAATACCATGCAGAGATAATAAAGCCAGATTTGACATTACACTAGACACATGCCTATTATGAGGAGACGATTGAATCCTTCAGTTGCAAAAATGAACAATTGAGAAAAATATCAATGTCATTGAGTGAAAACCACACTGTGGCACTCTCTAACCATAGAGTAGTAAAAATAAAGGATGCATCCAATGATGAAAACCTCTCTGAGGCATCAGAGGATGAAGGATTCAATCTCCCCCCTACTGCACTTCATCAAGAAAAATCAGTAGTCCAAGCATAACAGTGTAACCCCGTCAATCTGGGAACATAAGAAACACCACACATCCCCTTCTATGTTGAATCACTTCTCACAAAAGAAAAAGAACTCTTAGCGGCATTCCTAAGAGAAAGAAAGGTTAAATTCGCGTGGAATTATGCTAGAATGTTGGGTCTTGATCTGGAAGTCATGGTTCATCATTTGGTTGTCTATCCAGGGGCAAAGCCAGAAAGATAGAAGTTGAGAAAATATACCCTTAGATAGCCTTGCTTGTTAAGGTAGAATTACTAAAACTCCTGGATGCCTCTTTTATATGCCCAATTGATTATCCAGAATGGGTGTCAAATCTTGTGCCAGTTTCAAAACCGAATGGGGGCATCTATATCTGCACCAATTTTAGAGACCTAAACAAAGCGTGTCCTAAGGATGATTTTCCACTACCCAACATTGATATGATAGTGGACATGATGGTCGGACATGAGATGCTATCAATGATGGATGGCTTCTCAAGGTACAACCAGATTATGATAGCAAAGGAGGACCAACATAAGACAATGTTTACATGTCCATGGGGCACCTACTACTGGAACATGATGCCATTTGGGCTAAAGAATGCGGGAGCACCATATCAAAGGGCCATAACACTAATTTTTCATGACATGATTCACAAAAATTTGGAAGATATATTGGCCAAGTCAAGGAAAAGATGGGATCACATAGCAGCTCTAAGTGCCATCTTTGATAGATTGGAGAAATACAAGGTTAGACTTAACCCCAAGAAATGCATCTTTGGGGTGCAATCAGGAAAACTCATGGGATATATAGTATCAATGAGAGGGAAAAAAGTGGATCCCACCAAAGTCAAGTCGATCCTTGATATGGAAGCACCCAGGACACTAGAATAGCTTAGAGGCCTACAAGGAAGGCTCCAATCCATCCACGAATTCATAGCACAGCTAGCAGATAAATAGATCTCGTATTCTCATCTACTCCACAAGGGAGTAGCATACAAGTGGGATGAAAAGTGTGATCATGCGTTTAGTAAAATCAAAGAATATCTACTCACGCCACCTATTTTGATGCCACCAATCTCAAGAAATCCATTAATCCTATATATTTTGGCAACCATGACAGCTCTTGGTGCTCTCCTAGCTCAGCATGATGAAAATGGAAGAGAAAGAGAAATATACTACATCAGAAGGAAAATGGTAGGGCATGAGATCAACTACACACAAATAGAAAAATCTTGCCTAGCAGTTGTGTTTGTAGCCCAAAAGTTCAGACACTACATGATGGCTCATCAGATCAAGCTGATTGCAAAGATAGATCCACTAAAGTATTTTCTCTCTAAGGCCACTCTCACAGGAGGAACAACCAAGTGGGTCATGATATTGATAGAACATGATATTAAATATGTAGAATGCAAGGCCATCAAAGGACAAGCAACTACAGACCAACTAGCAAAAGCTCCAATTTATGCCGATAACCCACTTATCTCAGAATTTTTGAATGAGTCAATTTTCAACATAAGTATAGAAAATCATTGGAAGATTTATTTCGATGGGTCATACACACAACATGGGTCAGGCACTAGAATTTTCTTCATAACTCCCTAGTGAAACTGCATACCCAAATCCTACAAACTATCTTTTCCATGCACAAATAACATAGCAGAGTATGAATCTCAAATTATAGGCTTAAGGATTACAATACAATGGAATATTATGGCTCTCAAAGTCTATGGAGATTCACTGCTCATCATTAACCAAGTCAATGGTGAGTACCAAACAAAGGATGACAAACTAACTCCATACAAGAAATTGGTGGAGAGCACCAAGAATTATTCATTGATGTCACCTTTGAAGAGCAACTGAGAGAAAACAATGAAGCACCAAATGTTATGGCCATAATTGGATCACTCTTGGAAATCCCAAACAATCTTCCAAAACAAGAATTATTGGTAGAGCAGCTTCTCGTACCGATGTTCGAGGTAGCAGAGTCAAAATTCATGTGCGAAATCGTTGGTCCCGGTGATCCCTGGTATCATGACATCTACACCTACTTGAGAATAGGAGTCCTCCCAGATAACATAACCCCAAACCTTAAATGGGCCTTTGTCAAAAGGTCCTTACATTTTTCATCCTAGGAGAAACCCTTTATCATAGGAGCATTGAAGGAACCCTATTGTGTTGCTTAAATCTGAAGGAAGCCCTGACTACTCTAATTGAGGTCCACAATGGCATTTGCGCTTCACACTCAAGTGGTATAACTTTTGCTAAGAAACTGCTAAGGATCGGGTACTACTGGCCAACAATGGAAAGGGAGGCACATGAATTTATCAGAAAGTGTTTACAGTGCCAACATCACGGAGAACTTATTCATACACTAGCTCAAGAGCTTCATCCTATTGTTACACCTTAGCCATTTTCATAGTGGGGGCTCGATCTCATCAGAAAAATCACACCCACCTCATCCAATGGTCACAAATTCATCATCACTGCCACATAGTACTTTACAAAGTGGGTCGAAGCCATCCCAATGACCTACATAACTAGAAAGAAGATATTAAATTTCATCATGAACTATCTCATTTTCCAATATGGTATCCCCCAATCCATTATCTCTGATAATGGGACACCTTTCAAGAATCAGGATGTGCATGACCTTTGCCACAAATTCAGTATCCAATATTGCTTTTCCACTCCATATTACCCACAAGGAAATGGCCAAGCAGAAGCTACCAACAAAACCATCTTATAAATCCTTAACAAAATAGTAAATGACTCTGGTCGTGACTGGAATCTGCAACTAAATCTCACCTTATGGTCCTACCACACCACCATTCACACGCCAATAGGTGCACCTCATTCTCCTTGGTCTATGGATCAAAAACCATCCTCTGAATCAAGATCGAGCTCCCATCATTAAGGATATCACTGTAGAACCTCATTACAAATGAGGAATATCAATTTTCAAGGTTAAATGTGCTAGAGTTATTAGATGAATTGTGCATGGATGAGCTAAACCATCTATAGGTCTATCAGAACCACCTAAAGTGCAGCTATAACAAGAAGATCAGGAGATGCACCTTCCAAGTCGGCATACTTGTGCTAAAAGAAAAATTAGAAGAACGTGTCGAACCCAGATAGCAAAGGTAAATTTGAGCCCACCTAGTTAGAACCTTTCATCATCATATCAAGCTATAAATTAGGAGCATATCAACTGTAAACACCAAAAGGTGAGCCTCTACAGGAGCCCTTGAACAATTCCCATCTCAAAACTTTTTATGCCTAAAATCTTGCAAGGTATAAAACAATAAAAAATACAAAAAAATAAAAAAAAAGTCTTGAAAAAATGGTCAGCTTGATGAAAACCTTGCAAACAGGCATCTTGATGACAACAAAAAAAATCAAAAATTTAAAAAATTAGGAAAAATTAAAAAAAGGATTGAAAACAATAAAGAAAAAAATCATCCTCTAATGAAAACCACTTCGGTGGCACTTTGGATAAGTACCTTGGTGAAAACCTAGCAAATAGGCAATAAGCATAAATAAAGCACTCTCCATCCACCAAGACCTTCATGGCCTATTTCGCGCACTCACTTATCCATTACATTACATCCATCCTTCCATCATCCATTAACATTTGTATCATAGCTTGATCTTGTGCTCGTATCATGCTCCACCATAGTACTACTTGGAATATTCCCAAGGTCAATTTGTCCTGCCTGTATCGAAGTAGTCTACCACATCATGTTGGGCGCATGTTTTTGTACCTGTATCAAAATAGATTCATGTATATTCTTGTGATCTTCCTTAAACATAAAAAATCCAAAAACATTCAGAAAATAAACCAAAAATTCAAAAACATTTAAAAAACATTCAAAAAATTAAAAAATTAAAAACATCGAGAAAACCAAAATTCCAAAAAACATCCAAATCATTCAAAATCTAAAAGATGTCAAAAATCTAAAAACATCAAAAACATGTCGGCCGAACTACGTCATCTTTGAGCTTGAACGTAGGCAAGGTTGATCTTTGATCATCCCAAGAGACATTTTAGGTCAGTCCTTTAGGCCTCCATCGCAATGGCAATCCGCTTTCCCATCTATTTCATACCCTAGCTCAATCCTTTAGGCATCCATCACAATGGCAATCCATTTGCCCATCTATTTCACATGCTAGCTTAGTCTTTTAGGCATCTATCGCAATGGCAATCTATTTGCCCTTCTATCTTATCATTGAGTCAAGTATATCGTCAATCGAACTACGTGGTCTCTATGTGTATAACATAGGCAAGGCTAATCTATGGATCAGGTCCCGAGACCCCTAGGATAGGTCTTTAAGTTAGTCTCTTGGTCATAAAATCTGAAAAATTCCAAAAACATTTGTAAAACATCTCAAAATTCTAAAAACAATCTCAAAACATTTTCAAAACATCAAAAACATCCAAATATTTGAAAAAACCCAAAATGGTGCAACCATCTCATCTCACTTTCACTCGCAATAAACGTCTCTCATAATAAATCAATCATCATCTTCATCCTTTGGAAAGTTAGTCAGAAGCAATTCTAGTAGGTGGGTATGTGTAGGATCATCATAGAAAAAATAGGCCCTTAAGTGGCAAAAAATTATGAAAAATCAAAGTTCGTCAACTTGACATAAAAATTTGAATAAGTTATATATATTATTTCAAAAATATGTAATAATAGAATCTGTAGAAAATTGAATTTAGTTTCTAAACTACTAGGCTTTTTTTTTTTTTTTAAATCTATTTGGTGAAAATTAGAAATTTCAATGCAGTAGTACTTAAATTTCAGGGAAAAAATAAGAAGTAGGTGTCTGCCTAACCACCTTAATCACAATAAAATGATAATATTTTTTTATAAGATTTTAGATATAAGTAGAGGACTCATGTCTCAATGTGATGCATATTTTTTTATTATTTTTTTCCAAGTTAATAATTAATTATGAATTTTTTATTACAAATTTTTAAAAATATAAAAAAATCATGTCTGACCACCTTAACCTGGTCAAAACTTCATGAAATTCAATTTTATTTTTTCTAGTCCTATAGTATGCAAAGCATAGAATGTGACACATTTTTTGGATCAAAAAATGTGATACCATTTGAAAGTTATAGATATTTTTCAATCAGCCTACCAATCAGGACTTTATTCATAATTCAAATAGAAAATGAATAATAATTATTCAAAGTAAATCATAATTTATATTGGTGGAAAGTTGATAATCTCCCTGAAAAACCCTTTTCATTTAATCAATTTTGGGTAGAAAAAAAGTCGCCAGCCACATACCCATCATATCGCCACTTTTTCACCCATCATGATCTTGCACATACCTAGGTTCAAAATTGAACACTTAATCGCCAAAGTCTCAAGTCTAGGTAAATAAACAAGAAAGTTGATTAACTTGGAGTATGAATAGCCTATCATCCAATCAATCTTATCAAAACCCCGATCACAACATGTCCTAGGAATACGACCTTCCTACAATGGACATCAGCATCAAGTATCACCGTAGTTTAGTCTTGGCTAGTAGTACGAAGAACATTAGCTTGTTTGTTTACTTTATCTTGGTATTTTTGACTTATCTTATTTCCGCTCATTCCAATGACCTCTTGATGATGTCTAAACAAAAATATTTAGAGAGAAAGGAATGGGGCAATGATCATTATTTTTTTATCTGTTGTGCTTGTTGGGTACTCTTGTAAAATAACTTCATCATGCATGCTTTGTTTTGTTTGTAGGGAGGGTGTTTTAGGTATCTTGTTGACCACAGAAGAAGGCTTTCCTTTATATGTTTTGGTCTGAGATGTCTAGAATATCTGAACTACATTATGAATAAGGTTTCATTTGTAAAGTGTGAACAAGATTACTCATATTTGTTTGACGATTCAAAGTCCATGACACTAGGCACAACGCCATCCTAGTTCTTAATACCTTGATGGATCACACCTATGTGTGTTATCATATATAAAGAAGAGTATTCTCTTTATCTCTCCCATCCTTAGATAAGAAATACATCATCACCATTCATCATTGTATCCAACAAAGTCTCGACGACTAATGGACTTGTTGGAATTTTTAATTTTCTAGGATTTAAGCATTGATCCCTTTCATTCTTCTATCCTCTTTCATGCTAACAATGCATCCATCCTACATCCCCACTTTAATCCTACATACTCACGTCATATCATCATAGGACAACATAATCCATCTCATCCATTTCACATGCATTGCATAATCATTTAATATTTTTAAAATAATATAGATTTGTTATTCTAAGCATCTCCCAAACATCTCATTTGCATCATCATTTAAGTTGTTTAAAATATTATAGATTTGTTATTCTAAGCATCTTAAGAACACCTCATCATCATTATCATATAGATCAGTTAGTCATAGCCATCCATACATCCATTTTGAACCTCTTTGTCATGAGATCGACCTCAAATCAAATCTTTCTGCTCGATCTCTCGAGGGGGCAATGTACTAACGTACTTATTTCCGCTTGGGCATCCGAAAAAACTGGATTTTTTTTAATTTCGATGTTGGCGGCATCATTCTTACAACAAATGCAACAAGTACATTGCTTCAAAGAGGGGCAAAATGTAGACATGAAAAACTATCATGCATTAATCATATTCGCCTATCAAATAAATCAATTTTATTTGATTAATCTCTAAAGTCCTTCATTTAAATTAAATAAATTCATCATTAACACTAACATCATCCCCTTTAGCTAAATAAATTAAAATATTTATTTAACTAAATCTAACATCATTTTCTATCTCCTTTGATTTATTTTAACTCATAAATATAAAGAAAAAAGGTCCAATCACCTAATCCTCTCTTAAGTTAACTAAATCATGATTAATGTTAAACTTAATGCAAGTCCCATCCTCTAGCTTTTCTCACTTGCACAAATAAATCATTTAATTGATTTATTAAATCTTCTAATTTCCCTAAACATGGCATCTTTAGGGAATATTCCTCCAATTTGAATTTCCCTCTCAAATAACTTGTCCCTTCCAACATAGTATTAACTCCCCTCTTACATGTCCCCCACTTGGCATTTAAGACCCCTTTCTTCTCCCTCCAACAAGTCAAATTTCAAATTTGAAAAGGTCACCTAATGTCATTTATTGGCACATTGACCAAAACTTGCACAACCTTGGCACATTCACATGGTTACAAGTGGCTTCTTCCTATTGGTTGAGCATTAGTCCAACATTGCTACACTTTTCCTCTTCTCTCTTCAATCTCACCTATAAATTCAAGGGGTTTTCTCCTTGATTTGCATCCACAATTTGAGCAAAGTTACTCTCTTCACATTTAGAGTTAATTTTATTCACTCCATTTTCATTTGTATCTTAAGGAATTTTTATCATCATTTGAACTTATCTAGGATTGGGAAAGGGCTTCTTCACATACCAGAGGTGCACCAATCCAATATGGAATAGGTATGCACCATGTTTTTCATGCTCTCAATTATTTTATCTTGTTATTTTTGTTGCAATGTGAAACACGTTGGACTATTTCATAAGAATACTACTTTGTTTGCCTATTTCAAACTTACATCATGCTAATATTTCATAACTGTTTAAGTTTGCAGATTTGTGGTATTACAATGGCTTAGTCAAAACTTTAAGAAAACACTTAAATATAATGGTTCATAGTTGATATATGAGTTTTGACTGGCTAAAGATGAAATTCAATATTTAGGAATACATTAGTCTATATTGGATGAGGAGAATAACAAAGATTTGTAAATATTATATTTGCTAATAGAGATATGTATTTCATATTTTTCATTTTCAGGGTATGTGCAGGATCATGATGGGCCAAAAAGTGACAATATATAAGTGATATGATGACCCATGTGGCTGATGACTTTTTTTTTACCCAAATTTGATGAAACGAAAAGCGTTTTTAAAAGAGATTCTCAGCTTTCCACCAAAATAAATTATGCTTTACTTTGAATTTAATAAATTATTATTATTCATTTTCTATTTGAATTGTGACTAAAGTCTTGATTGATAGGCTAATTGAAAAAAATCTATAGCTTTCAAACGGTATCACATTTTTTGAATCCAAAACAATGCGTGAAATTCTATGTTTCACATACTATAGGATTACAAAAAAAGAATTGAATTTCATAATGTTTTGACTAAGTTAAGGTTTTCAAACATACGAGTTTTTATATTTTATAAAAGTTGTAATAAAAATTTCATAATTAATTATTTACTTGGAAAAAAATTACAAAAAAATATGAATCACATCAGGACATGAGTCCCCTACTTATATCTAAAATCTTATAAAAAAATATTATCATTTTATTGTGGTTAGGGAGGTCAGACAAACACCTACTTCTTATTTTTTCCCTGAAATTTAAGTACTACTGCATTGAAATTTCAAATTTTCACCAAATAGATTTAGAAAAAATAAAAATAAACCTAGTAGTTTAGAAATTGCATTCAATTTTCTACAGATTCTATTCTTACATATTTTTGAAATAATATAGATAACTTATTCATTTTTTTACGTCAATTTACCTTGTATACACCTAAAAATGGTCTATAGCATTCAATTAATTAAATACGAATTATTTGATTAATTATCCTAATTTCCTCTACTATTGAATAAATTTAAATATTTATTTAATATAGTTCACATTCACTTTCTTCATAAGTTCTTCTAAATTCATCTTAATTAAATAAACAAAATTAAATACTTTGTTTGATTTAATTATCATTTCCTTATTTCAATCTATCACATCATTTCTAAATTAATTAAATAAAGATCAAAACACTTTATTAATTAATTGCCATTATTCTTCTATTTTAATTTAATAAACAACTATCCTATAGTTCGCTTTATTAAATTATTTATCTCTCCTTTATTAATTCAAACAAATCATAATATTTGAATTGTTGCACAAGGAATATTCCAATCTATATTCTCTCAAAAATGAATTAGATTTCCTATGTCTAAACCATGTCTAAATTTTGTCAAAAATATCAAAAATTAATTGATTGAAACTTCACGGGAAGTTTTGGAGACAAATTGGAGACAAATTTGGAATTTGATCTCTCAATTCTCTTCCATCAATCTTTCCTCTTCTCTTGCCTGGTGTTTTCATGGGTAGAGACAACCTCGCTCTTTTTCTCAATCTCCTCCATCTCTCACCATTCAATTCTCCAGATTGAATCCAAGCCTTTCAAAGCTTTCCCTGTGCATTTCTACAGCCAGTAAATCTATAAATAAAGCCTCATTCAACCAAGAAAAGGATCCAGATAATCAAGCTTCTGTACTCTTACTCTGCAAGGATCCAGATAATCAAGCTTTTGCACTCTTACTCTGCAAGGATCCAGATAATCAAGCTTTTGCACACTTACTCTGCAGGAATCCAGACATCAAGTATCAAGCATCAACATTCAAGCAATTCAACAATCAAGCTTCACATCAATGGCTGCCTCTTGTAGCTGCAAATTATCTGTTTCATGTCTATATCATGCAAGTTTAAATTGATTTATCATTTAGCATTGCATTTTAGTATCATCTCGTTCTTCAGATAGTCATTTTAACAATCATAGTGCTTAACAATCTGAGAGCAATAGTGGTTTAATAAATCTTTGAGGATAGAGAATAATAGGATGATTTCATTTGATTGTTGCCTTTGATTTAATTCAAATTGAGTTATCTTTGATACAATGTCTTATTAAGAAGTGTTTTTATACTTATTCACTTATTCTACACTTACAATTTGGCGCCCACCATGGGGCATTAACCCCATTTTATCAAAATTTCAAATTTTTCTGGAAAGTGTTATGCAGATTTACATAGCGTGATTTATTTTAGCGCTTTCATTAAAAGTTTCAGCGCTTCCGGTCCCTGTTCCAGCACTTTCAGAGTTTCAGCGCTTTCGGTTACTGTTTCAGTGCTTCGGTACACTGTTTCGGCGCTTCGGTGATTTAGCACTTCCAAGACAAATTTTGGCTCTTCGGTACACTGTTTCAACGTTTCTGGGTTTTTAGCGCCTTTGGTCATTGTTCTAGCACTTCGGTTCCATATTCCGGTGCTTCTGTAATAAAACAGTCTGGATCGATAATTCCGCGGCCAGATTGTATTTATTTTTCACAGTTGAGATAAAATTGATCAATCTAGGGTAGTCACTTCAAAGTTTTGAAAAATTGATCAATCCTAGCATAGTCATTTCAAAGTTGGAATAAAATCTATCAATCCTAGGATAGTCACCGCATTTTACAATAGATGTTGAAAAGAACATCATGATTTCAGTGAAGCAACACCTTCACTTAGATTAAGAATATTTCTTTTTGGGCTTAAAACAGAACAAATCTATATGCTGTGCTTGTAGTGATTAGGTTTATGCTCTCCTCTTAACTGGGTGACCAAAGTGCCAGATTCACTTTTCTTTTATGTCATTTATGCTTTTTTAAATCCTTTAGCAGGCCTGCCATAGTGAGAAAAAGTACTC
The DNA here is from genome assembly GCA_007115665.2 of Sequoiadendron giganteum. Lineage (NCBI taxonomy): Eukaryota > Viridiplantae > Streptophyta > Pinopsida > Cupressales > Cupressaceae > Sequoiadendron > Sequoiadendron giganteum. Next base: position 153,902,109 of record CM021106.1, on the reverse strand, counting down.
ACCCTACAGGAACGACCTAAGTGGGAACAACCAAAGCTAGGTTATCCAACCCACTATAATCAAAATGCAATTTGTTGATAAAAGTCCAAATTGATGGTAGTAGGCAAGATAACCATCCCCAAAATATTTGTTCTAAAGATTGGGAGGTCTCCTAAGGGAGTTTATCTATTTGCCACACCGAACGGAACCCTATCTATGAACCATAGAGTAGTTGCTCGCCGAGTCAGTATCCATACATTGTCATACTCACGGTGCAAGGGGAGGGAAGAATCTGCCTCCAAGACACTCACCATATAATTACCAAGGATTGTTTGCTCAAGGGATTCGGTATCTACGTCCGTCACTTTGAGTATGCACCTGGCAACGAAAAAAACATGGGCGCCCTCTAGGGGGTGACACGGCTGTGTGAGTCAACATAATTGCAAGATGTGGGATGTGAGTATAATGATGACCTACTTGTCCTTAAGTGTGAGTCTGTTTGATTTGTGTACAAATGTTAAAACAACCTGTTAAAATCAATAAAGATCATTAATGATTTTTGAATATACACAATCTTTTCAGTTTTAAAACACTTATTCAAAATTGCTTGTTGTGTTTTCACAAATTCATTTAAAATCATATTTAAAGATCATCCTAAAAACATCAAGTCAAAACAATCAAAAAATTCATGTTGCGAAAGTGGAAGTCCACCACATTTGTCAAAACGAAAATCAAAGTTACAAAGCCCAAACAACCTCTTGGTTATAGAAACTTATTGAGAAGACAACATTTTCTCTATCAAAATCAGAAACTCCTTTTACAACATAGAACATTCATTCACCATTATCACGATTTTGCTAGGGGTCACTCTTTAGACTACGCAGTAGAACCGCTATATTCATGAGCCTTCTTTCAAAGAAGGGCTCTCACACAATTTCACAACCGTAGTCAACAGATTCATTCTTCTTATCTTCTGCAATCTCTCATACAGTATGCCACAAGAATCGATGAAATTTTACAGTAGAAAGTCTTAAAAGGTCCTATGTTTGGTGTTCTGGAAAACTTGTTTTAGCGCTTCGGGTCACTGTTCTAGCGCTTTTGTGAAACAGCGCTTTCGGGCTCTGTTTTAGTGCTTACAGTCGTTATTTTAGCGTTTCTGGTAAAATAGCGCTTTTGTCACTTTTACAACGCTTCTGGTCTCTGTTTCAGCACTTCTTGGAATTAGTGCTTCTATCATTTTCTCCAGTGCTTTCGGGCACTATTTCGGCGTTTCTGGTCATTTAGCGCTTCAGTCATATGTTTTAGCACTTCTGGATTATGTTCCAGCGCTTTTGGGAAATAGCGCTTCTCGTCTCTGTTTTAGCGCTTTTAAAACAAAGAGTTTAAAATTTTAACCAGTCTATCACTCTGTCATTTTATCAACATTTTCATCAGAATCAAAATTTCTTCTATCAGAATCATTGTCTAGGAATCAAAGTCAGAAAGGTATATACAAATTTCCAACTTATCAACTGAAATGAAATCTTGCAAATCATAAGTGTCAAAATCAATTACACAATCAATTACTATACTAAAGTTTCTCTATCAGGATATTATCATCCTTCATCATGAAACAAAGTATAGCAATTAACTTTTTTTTAATATTGTCTCATCAATAAGGTAAGACATCTTATTCGACATTATTTAAAAAGGGTTCACATTGACACTATCCTGCACATAAGATTAAAATTTCAGAAGAAAGGGCAAAAATTTGTATGCCAATCTTAACTAGATCCCAAAAATAGAGATTCTTAGAACAAGAAATCTTAAAATCACAAGAAATGGCAGAAGAAAATCCTTGGCATAATCTAAACCACAATGACAAGAACGAAATCACTCCAGAAGATATCCAAGCGGCTCAACAAGATCCAAAGTTTCACATATTTATGGAGAAAATTCTAGAGCAAGACATGGAAAAATATCTTTTAATGTTAGCTGAATCAGAGGCAAAACTTCTGAAAGACTTTGATGTAAACCATTTGAAAGATACACCAGAAATAAATGAGATTGAGATACCACAACCTACACCAATAATAGATCCGGTTGCCGCCTTAACATCACAGATGCAACTGTTACAACAGAAAATACAAGATATGACACAAGGGACTACCAAGAGATATGTGGTACAAGACATTTGTCCTTATCCATTTGATGCAACAGCTGGTTTGTTACCCTTTCCAAGACATTGCGAATTCCCAAAGTATGATAAGTACAATGGACGAACAGATCCAATAGATCATGTACGGGAATTTAAAACAAGTCTTGAGTTTGCTCAAGAAGAGACTTATTTGATGAGGTTATTCCCAAGGAGTTTGGGAGGAGCATGTATGGAATGGTTTTCAAAACTACAACCTGGTATCAAAACATTTGAGGAACTTGTTAACAAGTTTATCTCTCAATATTCATTCAACATCCAAAATGATGTTACTATCAAGGATCTCTACAACTTAAAGCAAAACAAAGGAGAAACATTCTTTTCTTTTCTCCAAAGATGGCGACGACTGTTCGCTAGGTATCCTCGATCTATTCTAGAGGAAGAAAAGATGGAATTATTCATTGAGAACTTGACAGAAGAAATGAGCTATAGGCTAGAATTACAATGTCCACCCACTTTTGAAAAGGTCATAGAAAATGGCCTAAAGATTGAGGAAGCATTAGTAAAATGGGGAGTTATCAAACATTACAATGACAAATCAAATAACTACTCCAATCAACACTCAAACAATGATAAACCAAAAATTTGGCAAAAGAATCGCAACACAAATGAAACAACAAATGATTCACAAAATGTCAAACTAATTTTCAACTTGACTGCATCTTCTTCAAACAATCAAAACAATGACCAAAAAGTCAAGTCAAATACCATGCAAAACAACGAACGTGCAAAAACACTACCATATCAAAAACCATCAAATCGGTGAAGGTTCACACCTCTAGGTCAATCAATGGAATCAGCAATGAATGAACTAGTTACTAGAGGCCTTCTCACTGCACGTGAAGCTAGGTTCTGGGATCCAAAAGTCAAACCATCATGGTGGAATGACACTGATTATTGCAACTATCATAATAACAAGGGTCATAAAACAAATGACTGTATGGAATTGAAACATGCAATACAAGATTTGGTGGACAACAACAAAGTGTATGTGGAAGGACCTCAAAATAACAATGATCATATGGCCTTCAAAGATCCTTTGCCCAATTATGACAAAGGTGCATCATCCTCCAACAGCAAAGGAAATCATGCTAATCATGTCTATGACAAAACAATCCTATGTCTATCTGAAGTCACACATGATCAGGTAGTCAGTGATAATATTATTGATAAAAAAGCCAACACCATTACTTCTTTGGATTTACTCCCAAGTGTGCAAAACTCTGATAATTAAATAAATGTCTAAAAAATTAGAGAAAATCAAGAACATCAACCCACCAATGCGCTAACTAGGGGACAATCAATAGTAATGTTAAAGGGAATGGGCTCCACACATGCGGTTCCACCTCCATCACATTATGATGTCATCAATCAAATGCAAAATACCCCTCGAGAAAATTAAGAACATCAATCGGCAAACGTCATGACTAGGGGACAAGCCAAGGTAGTGTTAAAAGGAGTGGGATCTCAACGCACGGTTACACCTCAATCTCATTATAATATTATTGATCAATTGCAAAATACCCCCTTGTAAATATCAATATTGGAGCTTCTTAAGTTGTCACCATCACATAAAGAAGTTCTCAAACAAGCATTAGTTGCCACAATCGTGCCAAAGAATCTAGATGTTTGTCAATTCCAAGCTATGGTGGGACATTTGACTACTCTGCATTGTCTGTCGTTCTCTGAATAGGATGATGTCTCATTAAATCATCCGCATAACACCGCATTGCATATTGAAGTATGTATCTATAATCATCATGTTAAAAGGGTTCTAATAGATGGGGGAGCTGGTCTGAACATTTGCACCCTAAAATTAGTCTATGCACTAGGATATTCCGATGACGCTATTGATGCTCGAAGGAAAATGACCATCAAAGCATATGATGAGGAGGAAAGATCGTCAAAAGGTTTAATTGTTTTACCCATTCAAGTGGGACCCATGATCAAGCATATAGCATGTCAAGTTTTAGAAAGGGAGTTGACATACAACATACTCCTAGGACGACCCTGGATTCATGAAATGCAAGCAGTGCCTTCTACATACCATCAATGTTTGAAGTTTCCAGTGAATGGACAAGAGGTGACTATAACTACTGATTATAATCATCCACAACATTGTGACACATTAAGAATATCTTAAGACACCTTTGTCCCTCACAACAGGGAAGCTTCAAGCTCATCATCATCCAAGAATGAGCAAAGTCCAAGCATCACTACCAAGTGGGTAGAAAACAAAGGTAAAGAAAAGGAAACAAGTCATGTTGAAACAAACATTCCAAGTACACAAACTTCTTTATCAGACAACTTTCAGAAGCAAGTTCAGTTAACAGATAAGGGAATGGGACAGTACTCAATGGAGCAATCGCTTAACTTATCACAGTTAATGCCATCTCCTAGGAAATATGGTCAACCATCAATGAAAAAACCTCTGACATCTTTATCTAGCACAACTCTTCAAAATACATTTGTTAAATCTGGAACCATAGCGGAAGAAACAGACAATGAAACAATCCTAGGTTGGCTTTACAAGGATGAAGAAGCATCAACATCTTAAATCAGTATAAAAAATGTTCGCATAAACATAGACAAGTATGGAAAAGGAAAAGCTATTCTTGAAAAGATGGGTTATGAAGGAAAAGGGCCTGTGGGATTAAGAAAAGAGGGAATCTCAGAACCTATCACACCTCTCACTCTCCACACAAAAGAAAAGCCAGGACTAGGATATTCTGAGGAAGAGAAACAGGAACTCATGGAGAAGGTTGTAGAAAGAATTCTTCAACTAAGAGATTGCTCTGAAATAGATTCCAATGAGTATGAATGGGATTCATTATCTGATGTATCTTTTACGGATATTCATTGTGATATCATCCAACAATATACACCCACACGTGAGGAGGGCCAAGGCTCTGGGTCTAATCCAATCGTGGGAGAATCACTAATTATCGATGACTCTAGTGAGGACAAACAGGATTTGAGTGAACTAAATAATCTGGAAGAAAGTACCATCATCAATCTCGATATCCCAAATGACAATTATGACAATACTGCTGTCCTTACCCTTACTTCCATTGACCTAAATCAACCTGATGATATCATGCCATTAATCCATCCAGAACTTATTGATTGGAAACCTATTGAACCTTTGACTGTACCAAAATTTGCAAATGATGACGCCATCGTGCATTACCTATGTCATACCGATCCTAATACACATTCTATACATACTACTTATAACAGTACAACTCAGCAGGAGGGTGTCAAATCTTCTAGTTTCAAAATTAACAACAGGGAAAATAGATCTAATGGTGAAAACCATTCTATTGCAGCATTAGATCTGGAAAAAGTAAAAATAAAGAACGCATCCAATGGTGAAAACCTTTCTGAGGCACTAAAGGATGGAAGATTTGACACTCTCCCAGAACACTATCATGAGCAATCATCAGTTCTGGTAGAACCTACACAATTAGTGAACATTGGCACAGAAGAGAAGGCAAAAATCCTACATCTGGCAAAATCCATGACAGAAGAAGAAAGACCGACATTCATCCAATTCTTCAAAGCAAGAAGCATCAACTTTGTTTGGTCATATTCTGATATGCCAGGTTTAGATCCCAATCTACTTATGCATCATTTGTCTTTGCCAGCAGGAATCAAGCGTATAAAGCAAAAATTAAGAAAAATGCACCCCCACATTGCATTAATGGTCAAAATAGAGCTAAAGAAATTACTGGATGCCGGATTTATACGGTCTATAGACTATGCTGAATGGATATCAAATCTTGTGCCTATTTCCAAGCCGGACAATAGCATTAGAATCTGCATAGATTTCAGGGACCTCAATAAAGCATGCCCGAAGGATGATTTTCCACTTCCAAATATAGACATCATTGTGGACTTGATGGTAGGGCATGCCATGTTATCAATCATGGACGGATTTTCTGGGTACAATCAAATAAGAATAGCTCTAGAAGATCAGAAAAAGACAACTTTTACATGTCCATGGGGAACTTTCTGATGGAACGTCATGCCATTTGGTTTAAAGAATGCAGGAGCGACTTAGCAAAGAGCAATGATGACAATTTTCCATGATATGATGCACACTTTCATGGAAGATTATGTCGATGATATCTTAGCAAAATCTACTACTAGGGATGGACATCTACATATCCTAGATAAAATCTTTACGCGGATCGAAAAATTTAATGTCCGGTTAAACCCTAAGAAGTGTGTCTTTGGGGTTACATCAACAAAGCTGCTAGGGTACATTGTATCAGAAAAGGGCATTGAAGTGGATCTGGCAAAAGTCAAAGCTATAATGGAGATGCCACCTCCTAGAAACATCAGCCAACTCTGATCACTGCAAGGACGCCTTCAATCAATCAGAAGGTTTATCTCCCAGCTGGCAGATAGAAGTCACCCCTTCAATCATCTATTGCATAAACACATAATTTTCATGTGGGATGAGAAGTGTGAAGCGATATTCAATCAGATCAAACAATATCTAATGTTACCACCAGTTCTCATGCCACCAACAGAAGGAAGACCCCTTATATTGTATATTGCTACAACTGATATCTCATTGGGGGCACTCTTAGCACAAGAGGATAATCAAGGAAAGGAGCAAGCCATCTACTACATCAGTAGAACTTTAAATGGCTATGAAATAAACTATACATTCATAGAAAAGTCTTGCTTAGCAATGGTGTTCACTACTCAAAAGTTGAGACACTACATGATGGCTCATACAATCAGATTAATTGCAAATATTGATCCTTTGAAGTATTTACTAAGTAAAGCTGCCTTAACAGGTAGATTGGCAAAATGGGTTATGGTCCTAAGTGAATTTGACATTCAATATGTCGAAAGAAAGGCAATTAAGGGATAAGTAATCGCTCAACAGCTAGCTGAAGCTCCTCTACCAGATGATCACCCAATGACAATGGAATTTCCTGATGCGGACATTATGACAGCTATGCCTCAACAATGGATTCTCTATTTTGATGGATCATGTACACAACAAGGATCAGGAGTGGGAATCTTGATCATCTCCCCTCACGAACACACAATTCTGAAGTCATATACACTCATGTTTCAATGTACAAATAATGTGGCGGAATATGAAGCATTGATTATTGGGGTCAACACGGCTATTCAATGGAAAATCAGGGACTTACAGGTGTATGGAGACTCTCAACTAGTCATTTATCAAGTGAATGATGAATATCAAACCAAAGATGAAAAGTTGATGCCATACAAACAACAAATAGATTATCTGAAACAGTCTTTTAAAAATATCAAGTTTGATCAGATTCTAAGAGCAGAGAATAAAGCTGCAGACGCCATGGCTACAATTGCTTCACTACTGCAATTACTTGAGAAACGTGTTTTTTATGAGTTTATGGTAGAACCGGTGTCCTATCCTTCCCATTATCAATTGAAATCCACTACCATATGCCATATCGAAACCATTGAACCCTCTATCTACGAACAAACCTATGCTTACCTGAAAGATGATATTCTTCCACCCTATCTTTCCAGGAACCAAAAATAGAACTTTATCTGCCAATCCGCCTGACACATTTTAATCACAGATGTCCTTTATCATCGAGGTCTTGATGGTACCCTACTCCACTGTCTAGAATGCAATGAATCTAAAATGGCCTTACGAGAAGTTCATGAAGGTATTTGTGGTACTCACTCGAGTGGATTGACTTTAGCTAAGATACTCCTTCATTTAGGTTATTATTGGCTGAGCATGGAAAAAGAATCATATCAATTTGTAAAGAAATGTCACAAATGTCAGGTTCACAACAATCTGATTCATGCACCGGCACAAGAACTGCATCCTTTTACATCAACATGGCCTTTCTGTCAATGGGGCTTAGATCTGGTAGGCAAAATACATCCATCTTCATCTAATGGACACAAGTTCATTATCACAGCTACAAAATACTTCACAAAGTGGATAGAGGCAGTCCCTCTTACTACCATCACTAGGAACCAAATCTCCTCATTCATCTTGAACTACATCATATGTCAGTATGGTATCCCTCAATCTATTATCACTGATAATGGATGACCTTTCAAGAATCAAGATGTTCAAGAGCTATGTGATAAGTTCCACATCCAACATCATTTTTCAACACCGTACTATCCTCAAGGGAACAGCCAAGGAGAGGCCTCAAACAAAACCATACTAAAAATTCTCAAAAAGACGGTCAACGATGTTGGACATGATTGTCATGTTCAACTCAACCCTACACTATGGGCCTACAGAACAAGCATCAAAACACCAACGAGAGCTACACCATTTGCTTTGGTATATGGATCAAAAGCCATATTACCCATTGAAGTTGAAATTCCATCCCTTTGTGTATCACTCAAAGGTATCATTTCAGATGAAGACTATAGGGTGTCTAGGCTGCAAGAACTGGAGTTGCTGGATGAGTGTCGTCAACAGGCTATTAATCATCTAACAGCTTATCAACAGAGGATGTCAAGAAGTTACAATCATAGGGTCAAACTGAGGGTCTTTCAGGTTGCTGACTTGGTACTAAAGGAAAATCCTAGGAATCAATAGGACAGGGAGAAGAAAGGCAAATTTGAGCCTAACTAGCTTTTACCATTCGTCGTCATATCAGTGTATGGATCAGGAGCATATTAGCTATCAACATCAGAAGGGGATCTATTTGATGAAGCTATCAACAGTATACATCTCCAAAAATTCTATGCTTTAAGTCTCGTAGTGCATAGGGAAAAATCTTAAAATTGTTTCCTTGGTGAAAACCTGGCAAACAGGCATCTTGGCAAACGCAAAAATACAAAAAATAAAATAAAATAGAAAATACAAAAAAAAAAGAGGAAAAATAAGAAAATACAAAGGGTGTAATCAAAGCATGTAGTGAAAACCTAGAAACAGGCGTCATATGTGATTCTAAGATCAGCTTTCCCATCTATTTGGATATATGTCAAGATCCTTCATCTGAAGGTCGATATCAATTCATATCATATCATTCGTCTGGCCATCATTACATCCACTATCAAGTCATGTCACATGGTCAACATATAACTCCATAGCTTGGGGGAAACATCTGAATATCTAGGGGCAATCGAAACATATCAATTGCATCTGGTGGTAGAAAATCAAAAACAGAGATCAAAGCACAATTTCAATCATTGTCAGGAGAATCAACCATCCGTATCATATCAAAAATCCAAAAACATGTCAAAAAGTGAGTTTGAAAAGCAAAATCCAAAAACATAGGTCTATGTCAATCAAACTACATGGTCTCTGCGTGTGTAACGTAGGCAAGGCTAATCTTAAATCAGCCCCCAAGACCCCTAGGATAGGTTGGTAGGTTAGGTCTTTGGTCAAAATATCGAATCCAAAAACATGTCAAAAATCTGGATGGATGACCTAAAATCTGATAAATGAATGAAACACTCTAAGTGACAATGGATAAATTATACTTTTTGATTATCATTTCTTTGGAGTAACTCAATGATGTATTGAACTAGAGGAACAAGGAAGAAGAATGATATTTTTATTGTCTACTGTCTATGTGTGAATTGTCAGGGGATGTGCTTTGCAAATGTATCATCGATGACATTCAGAATTCACACACTCAAATGATAATCTTTGCCTATTTACGCAATGAATGCTCAGGTCATCTCGGCTCAATTATACCTCGATGCTTGTGTTTGATTGCAATATCAACAATCATGAAAGAAGTACTCAGGTCATCATTGGATTAACACAACCATTGATGCTTGTATTCACTTCCAACATACAATAAAGATCTATGATGATACCAAGCACAAAAGAGAAAAGATTGTTAAAATGACATTTGTTTTGCATATAGCTGCATGTTAAAATTAGATTGCATCCATCATCATTTATTATCTGCAGAGTATTTGTTGCATAAAGGATTCCACTCAATGATTATCTAATCTACAAAAGAGACTGAGTATACTTGACATAAAATCATCAAAAACGTGTAACATCATCATTGCATCATTAATTCATCATCATATATTTCATCATGCATCATTGCATCAGGTTCATTCTTACCATAACACATTCATTACATATCATTTAAAATCACATCACATCACATCATCATTATTATATCCATACATCATTGCATCGTTGCATTAAAATAAAACATCATTATATCATCACAAAATCATATACATAAAAGCATCCATTACATAGAAATCAAAAACCCATCAACATATCATATCAAAATGCATCTCATATATATATCATCAAGTGTCAAGTATACAATGAAGTCATAAAAATACATCATCATACAAAGATGTACATCATAAAATACATCAGTGAGGATCACAAATAGCCTCTATGACCTACTACTGCCAGAATGAGTAGACCTCGCAAGACCTGTACCACCACCACCCCCAGACGGACCCAGATCTCTGGGATCTCTACGTGGAGGCTGTGTCACCCCCTCACTAACTATTCATGTGTGTGTCCATCCAGATCTCGATGGGGCATAGCTAACTCGACGCTCGCTAGGCACTGCATCATGATATTGGCCCCAGTAAAACTCTGCCTCTCGGGCAACCCGTGCAACCTCTCTCATATAATCACCTATGGAGGTGCCATCAGCCACTCTCTGGAGGGTCTCGGCTCTCTCCTGTTCCCTCTCAGCAATCTGCCATGCACTATCTCTCTCGGCTGTCAAGGTATCAACCTGCGTCTGCATGGTAGCTAACTGCTCCTGTACATGTGATAACGCCTGTGCATGAGACTGTGCCTGTGCCTGCATCTGTGTCTGCGTCTGCATGAGCATGCCTCGAGCCTGTACTAACTGCCCCTATAATGTTTGGACCTGTGCCTGAAGCCCTGCCATCTATCTTTGCTTCCCTATTGCTGGCACTATTACTGCCTGCCTCTTACGAGGCCTGCTGGAAGAGGGTGCACTGTGAATATCTAGACCTGGCCCTCGGTATCCTCCACTCCCACTGTCCCCACTACTACTGCTATCCTCACCATCTGAACTACCGCTCTCTGAGCTCTCATCTGCAGGAATATCACCCTCAACCCCCGCGACATCCTCTACCTCATCCTCCTCTACTGGTAAAGGTGTGAGCTCATCAAGAATGGTGAGGCAAGGAGGGGGAACAAAAGCCAAAAATGCCGCATACTCCTCTATCACGGGTGTGACCATAATATCTCTTTGCATGTCCCAACCAGATGGTTGTAATGCTCTGTATCCCTCTACAAGGATGTCATAAGATAGTGTGGGACCCTAGTCTGGAATATCCATGCATCGTTGTGCATAGTGGGCTACTCCCTGTGGCATGCACTGAACAATGCCATACTGTCTGTAAACCCGATGGAGCAAGAATCTCTCGAGAACAAAAGGAGTCCGGCGAATGAGGTACATAGAGTCACACAAGAACCCCAACACTACATCATCCTCCTCCCACTCCTCACAGTCAAGATAGGGGCACCATATCACTGTCTCCGTGTCATCAAAAACCCACCTCCAGTGTTATAATTTTCCCATCCGGGCCTATGTAAATCGACCACTGTATCTAAAAACATATGGCCTACCGGCTAGTCTATCTGTAATAGGAAACAACCGACAAATGGCGAAGTGCTCCCACATCCAAATCTATAATAATGTCACCCCGACGGATATACTCCGTGCACCTAAGTACACAATGGAATGAAGATCATGATAGAGATGTTCTAACATGCACATCCCCCATGCATATCTAGTACCATGTACCAACATGCTCTCCAATGTCCTTCCCCAGCCAACGAGGAATCCCTTTGACCTACGATTAGGGCAAAGGAATCCTCCAATAAATCCAGCTAGCACTGCTGGTAGTGTCGCATAAGATTCTGTGATCCTCCGCCATCGAATGCTCGGACCCTCAATATCCTGATCTTGAAATACTTGACGGAGAGCATCTCTGCTGCTGGTCCCATGAGAGTCGTATGTCATGATCTCCCCCATGAAAGGAATGCGTATGATATGCCACACATCCTCTGGAGTGACTATCATCTCACTAGTAGGTAAATTAAAGGTGTTGTGGTCACTATGCCACCTCTCAGCTAGTACAGTCAATAAACCTCGATTAAGCCTAATCTGGGGCATGTCAAGTAAGCTCGTCAAGCCACACTAGCCTATCACCTAGAGCTCATCAGGTGTCAACTATGGTATCAAATCAGTCGTCTGCGAAAACCTCTCTCGCATCTGGAGAGTACCCAACTCCTCCTATCATCATAACGAAAAATCCACAATCAGTGAACTATGTCAGGAATTACACCTCATTCTACTATTAGTCTATTCCAAAAACTTTGGTATGAATTTTTGATCAAAATTCATAGGCAAACAGCCAACCTCAACTATCATGAGGTTCATCAAAACATTATCTAGATCTCGCCTATCATGAGATTTTTCAGATAATTAAATCACACCTCACCTATCATGAGGTTCATCAAACCATTATCTAGATCTCGCCTATCATGAGATTTCTCAGATATTGAATCATGTCCTCGCCTATCATGAGGATCATCAAGAAATAAGATTCCTTCTCGCCTATCATGAGAGTTAATCTTATTTACTTTAATCTAAATCCAACATCAAGAATGTGGATTGTCAATCATACCAATCAGAAGAATGGACATGATCGGAATTGACGAAATCAAAATTTCACTAAGTCAAAATCTTCAATTCTAACATGGAAGCGCTAAAACAGGCTTCCAAAGTGCTAAATCCCAAAAGTGCTATTTTATCATCCGAAGGTGCTAAAACAGGGACCAAAAGTGCTAAAACCATGAAGGTGCTATTTCAGCACTCCAAAGCACTAAAATAGGCTTCTGAAGTGCTAAAAAATTCTATGCACTACTTTTTCGCATCAAAGCGCTAAAATAGGTTGTTAAAGAGCCACTTTACCAAGAGCACTAGAATAGGCCATCAAAGCGCTAATCCACCAACTCAAAGCACTGAAAAACTCAAAGCGCTAGAATCTAACTTCAGGGCGCTACTTTTTGACTCCTAAGCGCTAATTCGTTGAAAGCGCTACTTTATCAACTGGAAGTGCTAGAATTTTCAACGAAGCGCTAAAACTCAAAAGCGCTAGAATACCTACCGAAAGCACTACATCAGAATGTAAGCACTACATCGCAGCTTCAAAGTGCTAAATTACACCTAGAAATGCCTAAGACCTAACAAGCATAAAAACCAAAGTTTCATGAATTACGAGGAGGTCGAGGGGTACATACCAGAGGTCCATATGCAGGCGGGGCCGTCTATAACGTCGAACACGCTCGAAATGGTGAGTATGGTAAGGAATCGGCATCTTGCTCCAGCTGGCAGAAATGTCTCTATCACTAAGAATTTTAATCTCAAAAAGCATATAATGAATTGAAAATGACCGTTTAGCACTATTTATAATTTTTGAAAGGTATTTTTAGAGGATTTTTATAACATTTGATTAATTTTATCCATGAAATTAATTAAATTCATCAGAGGACACATTTCTTCAACATTTTGTCGAGAGATAAATTATTTCAACATCGAAACACATCAAATCATCAGAAAATCATAAAAATTTGAAAAAATTCTAAAAATCACCAAATCATTTATTTATCTCCCGAGGGGGCATATTATTATCATCATCTGGAAATCATGTCTGGGGCACACAAAACTATCATGTCTGGGGTATTATTATCATCATCTAAAAATCATGTCTGAGGTATTATTAAAATCATCCGAAAAATCAATGTCTAGGGCATACGAAATTTTTAAATTATCATCGATCCTGGCTGTAGCAGCAAAATATTTCTTCGAATCAACGCATAAACACATCACTTCGAAGAGGGGAAAAATGTATACACCTAAAAATGGTCTGGAGCATCGGATTAATTAAATATGAATTATTTGATTAATTATCCTAATTTCCTCTACTATTGAATAAATTTAAATATTTATTTAATATAGTTCACATTCACTTTCTTCATAAATTCTTCTAAATTCATCTTAATTAAATAAAAAAAATTAAATACTCTGTTCGATTTAATTATCATTTCCTTATTTCAATCTATCACATCATTTCTAAATTAATTAAATAAAGATCAAAACACTTTATTAATTAATTACCATTATTCTTCTATTTTAATTTAATAAACAACGATCCTATAGTTCGCTTTATTAATTCAAATAAATTCAAATATTTGAATTGTTGCACAAGGAATATTCCAATCTATATTCTCTCAAAAATGAATTAGATTTCCTATGTCTAAACCATGTCTAAATTTTGTCAAAAATATCAGAAATTAATTGATTCAAACTTCACGGGAAGTTTTGCAGACAAATTGGAGACAAATTTGGAATTTGATCTCTCAATTCTCTTCCATCAATCTTTCCTCTTCTCTTGCCTAGTGTTTTCATGGGTAGAGACAACCTCCCTTTTTTTCTCAATCTCCTCCATCTCTCACCATTCAATTCTCCAGATTGAATCCAAGCCTTTCAAAGCTTTCCTTGTGCATTTCTATAGCCAGGAAATCTATAAATAAAGCCTCATTCAACCAAGAAAAGGATCCAGATAATCAAGCTTTTGCACTCTTACTCTGCAAGGATCTAGATAATCAAGCTTTTGCACTCTTCCTCTGCAAGGATCCAGATAATCAAGTTTTTGCACACTTACTCTGTAGGAATCCAGACATCAGGTATCAAGCATCAACATTCAAGCAATTCAACAATCAAGCTTCACATCAATGGCTGCCTCTTGTAGCTGCAAATTATCTGTTTCATGTCTATATCATGCAAGTTTAAATTGATTTATCATTTAGCATTGCATTTTAGTATCATCTCGTTCTTCAAATAGTCATTTTAACAATCATAGTTCTTAACAATCTAAGAGCAATAGTGGTTTAATAAATCTTTGAGGATAGAGAACAATAGGATGATTTCATTTGATTGTTGCCTTTGATTTAATTCAAATTGAGTTATCTTTGATACAATGTCTTATTAAGAAGTGTTTTTATACTTATTCACTTATTCTACACTTACATGCCTAACTCTAATTTTCTGAATTTTATTGCCACTTAAGGGTTTGCTTTTTCCATGATGATCTTGCACATACCCTTCATTTTCAATTTAAGTTTTAATATTTATTCTTTTATTATTCCTTGATTATATTTTTTTCTATATGTAAATTTTATTTTAAAGTATGTTCCATGTTATATGGTGAACTATAGTGAAAAGTGGGAGAATGCTTTATGGCCTAGGTAATAGAACACAACTCTTCTTCAATTGTCATTCAATAATGCCCTAGGATCCCAAATTGGATTAACTATCAACCTGAAGGTGAGTCAATTAACAACAAGAAAGACCTAGGGGGGGATTCTTTAGGCTTTAAAGGGTTCACCACCAAGAAAAATATTGGAAAATAAAACTTAACATCCAACTCACAAAACCTAGTAATGTAAGCCAAACAATGAGTATAAATAACAAAATTTAGCAACAACAAGTTATGGTATGCGTAACTGTGAAGTTTGGAAATGTGATGAGGATTCTGAAAAAAGAAAAAATGTTGTCAAAATATGCTAGGGAGGACTAAGACACCCTTAATATTGTCTTAGTTTTGCTACTATTTTTCGGGGGAAATGCATAATCCTTGGATGTCAGAAAAAGATCTGAAAGAATTTCTGCAAAATGCCCTTGGGAGGACTAAGACGCCCTAACTGTTGTCTTAGTCCTGTCTTGAATTTCTAAAATCTCTAAATGTGATCCTAAGGATCAAGTTCTACACTTCCTTCTTCTTAGATCTTAGGTCTTGAAACTTCCAGATCTGGAATGTTGGTGACTTTCCTTGAAGATGAAAAATTTTCTATGCAACTTTGCAATTTTGCAACTTTGCACTTCAAATGATCTTCAAGTCTTCAACCTAGATCTGCAAACACAAACATGGAAGAGAGGAAAATCTTGTTGATTATTAGTAAATGGGGGTTTTCCTTGGTCAAACCCCTTATTGGTAATTAAACCTTTAAATGAAATGGAATAATGGAGGGAATCTATGAATGAACAAAGTGTTATGTTGCAACTCACTAAACCCATAGGAAATCTATAAACTTGTGTGAACTGGCTAGCTTGAATGTGGATCTTGACTTGAGTGAATTCTTGATAGATCTTGACTTGAATTTCTTTCTTGAATCAAAACCCTACATCACAAATGTTAGCTCAAAAAAACACATGATTCAAGAATATCTTTGACATGATGCATGAATCTTGATGATGGCTCCAAATGCTTGATGAATTTCTCTTGAATTCTCTTGTTAGCTCAAATTTTCTATTAGGAATGAATAATCAAGTTGTTAGGGTGAAAATGAATGAATGAACCTTGTATTTATAGTTATCCATGCTTAATATCCTCAAATTACACCACAACAAGCCAACATTTGAATTCATTAATTAAAGGAGGCCAAATCCTACCTACAAGATTTGAAATTAAATCCAAAAAATAACTTAAGGGGCACTAAGACACCCTAGATGGCATCTTAGTCTGAGGCTTGAAACATAGGGCATAACTCCAAAAAGGGGCCCATTTAAGGTGCTTTTGAAATTAGCGTCCCAATACCTTTGGGGGACAAAGACACCCTAGGTGGAATCTTAGTCCTGACCCAAAAATTAGGGACACATAGCTAGAATTATAAAATTATCAATTAGCCTTTGATGTTTGTTGGGATTAGCCATAAAAATATGTAATTTATTAGGTTTATGGATGCAAAATAGGACCAATTAAGACATAAATAAATATAAATAAAGCAAGGTGGGCCCAAACAAGTATAAAAATGTAAGGGTATACATTTTCCTACACTACATTTAGCACCCACTTTAGTGAGATGGTGAACTTTCTTCAAACTCACACTAAAGTAGTCAAAGATGAAAACAAGAGGGGTTCAAATGTAGAAATGTTGGTAAGATAGGGTGAAAATAACAAAGAGGGTAGCCAAGCCCCCAAGATCAAGAGCCTATGACATACCAACATAGGCACAAAGGAACACACTTGTGGATGATGTATGAAGCCATAACCAGATTGTAAACATACACCATCAAAGACAAAAAAAAGGAAAAAGGAAATAAAAAAATGTAATGGATCAAGCTTCAACTGGTCATCCAACATGTTGTTGACTGGGTCTAGGCTATTTGTCAGAATAGGTTTACAAGTGGAAAATGCTATCCACTATGCAAACAAAAGTGCATGCTCACAAGGGCTGGTAAAGCTAGTTGTGCACTAGGTGAGCCCGAGGAAATTCATATGAAAGTCATACCCCCACGACTATGATAAGGACAAAAAGAAAAATGCACACTCACAAGGGCTAGTGAACCTATTTGTTCACTAGGTGAGTCCCAAGAAACCATATCAAAGTCATACCTCCATGAATTTAATAAGGTACAAGGAGAAAATGCATGCTCACAAGGGCTAGTGAAGCTAGTTGTTCACTAGGTGAGCCCTAGGAAACCATATCAAAGTCATACCTCCATGAATTTAATAAGGTACAAAGAGAAAATGCATGCTCACAAGGGCTAGTGAATCTAGTTGCTCACTAGGTGAGCCCCAGGAAACCATATCAAATTCATACTTCCATGAATTTAATAAGGTACAAAGAGAAATTACAACACAATTAGAAAGAGGGATGTTCAAAAGGATTTTTCTTAGTTTGTGAAAGGTCTCTTCTTAGAGAACATTATGCCTAATGTCTCTAAGAGAGAAAAATTCAAATAAATATCACGCTCTTAGAGGAAATCAAGCCCAATGACACCACCAAGAAAAGGATGTGTCGCAAGAAGAAAGAAAATTACACAATGAAACATGACTATTGATGTATGCCCCCACCTTAAAGTGGTTGATAACGCCATTGTTGTGAGAAATTTCTTTAAAGTAGAAGAAGACATGAGAGCTTACTCAACAATCCCTATGCCAAGTCCTATGTTTCTAATAAGCCACATCATGAGAAGGGAAGGGATTGCCCCCAAAATTTATAACTCAGTACATCACATGTGAGCCAACTTAAGGCATGTTGTCCACATCCCAAGCTTGCTCTTACATATACATGGAAGGTGGTCAACTAGCCAAAAGAGACAATTGACAAATGACATACGAGGACAGGGCTACTTAACCCCTTGCCACCACTAAGTGTAGGACAAGGGTGAGCTGAGATAGAGTGAAAATCAATATCAATTAGAGGAATTAGGTTCTCCCACATTTAAGGAAGAGCACCAAACTCCTTAAGATATTGGATTTTTCTACTCAAACGATCTTGGAGGAGTGTGAACAATATATTGTCTTGATGAAAAGAATAAGATTTTTCATTATTAGGTGATAAAGATATCTTTTGTTTAGGAGATGGTGTCATACTTATACAAGACTCTTTACATTGTGAGATTTTTTTCTCTCCTATATAGGATGGTGTAAAATCTAACGAATTCAAATTATTAGTATTTTGTGAGATGATGTTGATATTAAGTGAAGATTTCTTTGTTTCTTGCAAATGATAACAATCAAGACCACTAGTGTATCAACTCAAGATGTACTACTGTTAAATTTGGCTTAGAGGAATCTTTTGTTAGAGTGTTGATATTGAGTGAAGGTTTGTTTGATGTTTTGATTTCTATCAAAGGACAATAACCAAGACCATGGGATTTTTTCTTGCGTGTTAGGCTCTATAGGGACATGGATACCTTGTTCTCTATCACAACATCCTTCTCCACTATTTCCTAGTTGTTTCATAAGCTCATAACCTCTTCCATAAATATTTTTCATTTCTTTAGGATTCAATGGTTGTTGATAGTCTATCTCATTAAAATTTGTCATATCATTTTCTTCTTCTTCTAAAGTGATTGAGGTGAATCCTTTCAAAGGGTTGTCCGAATTTTGTGTTGAAATTATTGCCTTTTCTTTTCCCTTATTATAGACTTTTTTTATGATCTTGTATTCTCCTATGAATGTTGGTTCGAGATTCAATGATCCCAAATCATCTAGTGATATCATTGTGAAGGGTTTAGGACATCTATATTTTTGTTGTTCTTGCATGGGTTCTAATTGTGTAGTTAGTGTCAATGTGTTTAAAGGATTCTCTTTGATTTTCTCAATGTTCAAACAACTATTTGGTTCAAGGTCAACTTCAAGTGTGTACACTTTATTGTTGTAGACAAACTTCATTTTAGGATGAAGAGTGGAAGGCACACCATTCATTGCATGAATCCACAATCTACCTAAAATAAGATTATATGAAAGATCAAGAGGCATCATATGGATCGATGTTTCTAATGTGTCCTTTCTAGATTTAATAGGTAATTTGACTACACCAAGTAGTTTTTTTCACACGTTATCAAAGACATTAATAGATAAAGAGGCAGGTAGGCTTTTTGATTTATCAACACCAAGCTTATCCAAAAGGTTTGCATTACACACATTTAAGGCTAAGCCACTGTCAACGAGGGATCATTTTATCCATGTTCTATTGTATTTAACTATGATCATGAAAGAATCATTTATTTTTGCACTTCCAAAGTAGGGAGCTCACTTTGGTGGAAAATAATATCAGCAATTATTCCTTGAATCATGGCAACTATGTCATTTGGTTGTGCATTAGAAGGGATAGGAAATTTTTTGAAGGCAGTTTGAATCATGTTATGCTAGCAAGGAGAGGCTTGAATAAGGTCCCATAAAGATATCTTAGTAGGAGTATTTTTAAGTTGTTCAAAAATATTATACTCCTTTCCACTTTGTGAAGGAAAATGAGGGAAACTAGGCAAGATAGGATTAGGAAATGGGAGGGATATTGAAGGTTTTTTTGTTGGATGTTGTGGTTGTGTTTCTGATATGTGGCTGCCATTGGTGTTAACACTATTAGCATTAATGTATTTAAGACTGTTTATGTCGAGGATATTGAGCAAATTATAATAAAATATGTTGCAGGTTGTTTGTGAAGCAGTGAAGATTGGTATGATGGAAATTTTAGTATTTTGATGATGAGAAGTTTTGGATTAAAGGGTTTGTTTTTAGGTGTATTCAGTTTATCCACCAAATTTTTTAGAGTTGTGCATGAAGATTTGAGCAAGCTATGATTTTTTGTGTTCTGACAGTTATTTTGTTACTGTAGTTGGTGTTCCTGGAAGAAGATAATGTGATTCTGGTAATCTGAGTTGTTGTGTATGCTCTTGTGGTGTTTGTGGATGTTTCCAGATCATTATTGTGATCGATGATTTTCTCTTGCATGTTCATGTTTTTCATGTTCATGGTCGACAGGGTGTTTGTAGCTTGTTTTGGATCTTCGAGGAATAATTTTTCAAGGTGTTTTGTGTTCGAGGACATTGTTTTGGGTCTCCACTATGTTGTGGCTGACATTGGTAGATTCGTATTAATAATATTTATTGGTTTGGGGTGATAATTTTTATTCATCTTATTATTTTGTTGAAGCCGAAATGTAGTGATGTAATTCCTTGTTATGGATATATATAAGTGATTGTTTCTTCGTTTGAATGTGTAATGGAAAAGAGCAAGCAAGTGTGTGTGCACGAATACTGTTCTAAATATTTCAAAGGTAGAGAAGAGTGTGAAGAAGAGTGAAAAAGTGTGAAGAAGTGTAAAGAAGAGTGAAGAAGTGTTCATGTGCTTAATCAGAATTGTAATCAGGTATTAGTAGATGTTATTTTCTCAGTTCAAGATCTTTCAGATGGATTTAATCTGAATATTAGTGTAATAAAATGAGTCTTCCCTTAGGAAATAAGCCTTTTTTGTAATTGAGCAGTGATCTCTAGGCATTGTGCTTCAATGCATGTGCATTCCCCACTTTTCTATACTTTTAATAGTGTATAAACTTGTGGATTAACCTCCACTGTGGTTTTTCCCTTAACAGGGTTTCCACGCAAAAATATTGGTGTTATGTGTGTTTGTGATGTGTTTTTGATTTATGCTTTCATGGTTATTAATTTGATCTAAGAATAAGGGTTAAAAAATTTAATAAGTTTGCAATTCTGTGACAATTGATTCACCCCCACTCTCAATTGTCTACCCTTGTGTTGCCAACATTTTTTCTTGGATGCAGATTATTCCTAGTGTTGTATGTATGAGAAATGGTATTGTAACTTTGTTTCTATGAAACATTGTTCTTAGGTGGTTCGAGGATAAGGACATATTTTTTTTGAACTTGTGGGTTTTGAGAAGGTGGATAAATGGTAAGTTTAGGCTCTGGAGAGTACTGCAAGGGGTATCTAATGTGCATAAACTTAGAAGAATTATCATTATTTTCATGATCACTTAGTGAATAGGAGTCTAATGTTACTTCATCATCTTCATATCAGGAATTACTATTGTCAATGTTCTCATTTTCTTCCACCATGATATCTTCCCTAGGAGGAGATTTTTTTGGAGAACTACAAACTAAATCTTCTTGACATTCAAGGATTGGTTCTTCCACAATGACTTCATTGTAAGTAGGGGGAATGATTGATGGTTGGATTTTCTTGCTTGTTAATGATGGTTTTTTCTTGTTCACTATTTTTTTATCAAGAGGAAGAGAGGAAATCAAGATTCTTGTGACTTTCATTGATTGTATTTTCTAACATTAAAGTATCTTCTTTACAACTATGAGAGATACTAGGAGAAGAAAAAATGTAAAATTGTCATGATAATTTATGATTTCATTCCTTTGTTCCCTAATATCTTCCAAAATAGGAGAGGTAGGGTAACGATCATAAATAGGGTTTTTATAGACCTTAAAGGTTTGATCATTCAACACCAACATATCCTCATCACATTCAATTTAATCCTTGAAAATATTGTCACAAGAGGGGAATGTTTTGGGAGGTGAATGTAGACTACTTGAAGTGTTATGTAGGTAAGTTTCAATGGTCTCTTGTTGTTCTATGTTATCATCATGATTACCTATGATTTTTTCTTCTTGTTCATCAATATCTTGTTCACTAAGAGAGGTAAGAGGAGAGAAACAACTAGGACTCTCAAAACTCTCATTGATTGGTTTTGCTAACACCAAAATATCTTCTTCACAAATAGGAGAGAAATTAGGAGAAGAATGAATATGGTCATTAGGATTTTCAAAGGTCTCTTTCACTAAAACACTCTCATAAGGAGGGGATATGAAATTTTACTTAGCATGCCTAAAAAGGTAAGGTACTAACATTATTTGACCAAAAAATAAAAGAAATTTTAACCATCTCATGTAATAGTTTAATAATGTAAACAATGTGTATCCAAAGATACAAAACACTTTTATCCAATGTCTGCAAAACCTTAAGCATGCAAACAATTTGTATCAAAAAATGAAAAACACTTTTATCAAACTTATGCAAAGCTTTATGAATGTAAACATTGTATATGCAAAAGTCAAAATTACTTTAATCCAAATTATGTAAAATTTGAGAAATATGATCATTTTCAAATCTCATGATGCTTGTAATTTAAATGATTTCAAAAATTAGTATCCTAAATTGATGTTTTTGTCCTAGATGCATAAAACAGATGTTCCCAAAACATTCCAGACTTATATAATATGTTACTAGGAGGCTTATGAAGCACAAACAATCAGATTTAAATCCTAAAACCTATAGCTTCAAATTCAGTAGGGACTAAGATGCCAACAAGGGCGTCTTGGTCCTACTGAAGGAATTTTGAGGTTTTAGAAACTAGAATAGACAACAAACAAGATAGAGAGGGTTCTAAGCCAAAAACCCACAAAGGGACTAAGATGCCAAGAAGGGTGTTTTAGTCCTAATAAAGGTTTCTTTCAAAAATACAACAAAATTTGGATATTTTACAGTGTTCCCAAGTTGCCTACTCATGGACCTAATGTTTGGAAATAGAAAATTGTGCAAATGAATGCAATAAAAAGTGACTAACAACAAGCAATTGAATGAAAAGTTGAATGTAATTTTTCAATTTTGAATACAATAACAATGTTCCTAAATATAATTAGGATGATTGAAAATGCACTTTTCAAATTTTCAATGAGATAAAATAATGCAAGAAAGAAAAAATGTAACCTATATGCACTTTCACCAATGGAAATGTATCAAACCGTAGATGCACTTTCACTAATGCAAGATACAATGCAAGAATGAATGCAACCTAGATCTAGGACTTTAATGAGCTCCAAATCAAAAAATGAATGTCTAAAACATCGAGTTCACCAAAATGAACAATGGTGAAAAGTGGGGGAACACTTTTATGGCCTAGGTCATAGAACACCACTCTTCTCCAATTCTCATTCAATAATGCCCTAGGATCCTAAATTGGATTAATTATGAACCCAGAGGTGGGTCAATTCACAACAAGGAAGATCTATGGGGGGATTATTTAGGCTATGAAGGGTTCACCACCAAGTAAAAGCTTTAAAATGATAACTTGACATTCAACTCACAAAACCTAGTAATGTAAGCCAAAAAATGAGTGCAAATTATAAAATTAAGTAACAACAGGTTAGGGTATATATGTAGGTGGGAAGTCTGGAAATGTGATGAGGATTCTATAAATGCAAAAATATTATCAAAATATGTTAGGGAGGACTAAGATGCCCTTACTATTGTCTTAGTCTTGTTGTTGTTTTTTAGGGAAAATGTAGAATCCTTGGATGTTAGAACAGGATCCGAAAGAGTCTCTGCAAAATGCCCTTGGAAGGAATAAGATTCCCTTACCGTTGTCTTAGTCTTGTCTTGAATTTCAGAATCTCTTACTGTGATCCTAAGGCTCAAGGTGTGCACTTCCTTCTTCTTAGATATTAGGTCTTGAAACTTCCAAATCTGGCTTGTAGGTGACTTTTCATGAAGATGACAACTTTTCTATGTAACTTTGCAATCTTGCAAATTTTCACTTCAAATGATCTTCAAGTCTTCAACCTATATTTTCAAACACAAACATGCAAGAGAGGAAAAACTTGTTGATTGTTAGTAAATGGGGGTTTTCCTTGGTCAAACTCCTTGTTGGTAATTAAACCTTGAAATAAAATGAAATAATAGAGGGAAATGATGAATAAACAAAGTGCTATGTTGCAACTCACCAAACCCTTGTTATGAAATCTGCAAACTTGTGTGAAGTGGCTAGCTTGAATGTTGTTCTTGACTTCAATAAATGCTTGATAGATCTTGAATTGAATTGTTTGCTTGAATCAAAACCCTACATCACAAATCTTAGCTCAAAAACACACATGATGCAAGAATATCTTTGACATGATGTTTGAATCTTGATGATGGTTGCAAATGCTTGATTAATTTATCTTGAATGCTCTTGTGAACTCAAATTTGTTATTAGGAGTGAATACTCAAGTTGCTAGAGTGAAAATGAATGAATGAATGAACCTTGTATTTATACTTATACATGCTTAATATCTCAAAATTACACCACAACAAGCCAACATATGAATTCATTAGTTAAAGGAGGCTAAATCCCAGGGTGAACCCACATAAGTGGTGAACACTTTTGTGGAGGAAGGGAAAAGTCGATTTTCCCCTTTTCACAAAGTGAAGGGGTTCGGCTGAACCCAAGTGTTTGGCTCAACCTTTATGTGGGTTTGGCCGAACCCCAGGGTTCGATCGAACCATATGTTCAGCTGAACCCCATTGAATTATGCGATTTAATAATACAGATTAAAACAAAAAAAACACTCATCCCTATCATTTTCACCGAGCAAAAAATAGTGGCTGGCGAACAGAGTGCGTGCGGCAAACAAGGTGTGTGCAAAGAAAAAGCGTGCCTTCACCTTCGAGAAAACCCTTCAACACATCATCTCAGGTTTTCCATAGCTCATATTTGCTACAAAATTCATGGTTTCAATTGCATTTGTTTGAAATTTTTTAAAGCATTTTCAATAAATTCATTATCTAGAATTTAGAAGAATATAAATAGTTGAGTATAGAATTTATTTTTGTATTCAGTTCATTTTTGTATTCAATCCATTTTTTTATATGCAATTCCAATGGATAAAGAAGGAAAAGACACTTAAACAAGGAAGGTATACAATCCATTTTTGTATTCAAGCATAAACAAGATCTTCTCACAACCTTCAACAAGAAATAATGAATTGAATTATTGGTTTGGTAAGATTAACTTTATAAAGAAATTCAAAATAGGTTTTGTAGAGATAATGAGGCCACTAAATACCAAGATGATGAAATATGCAAAAATATAGTGGAAAATGTAAGCTAAGGCAGTTTAATAAATCAAAAAATCATTTTTTGAATCCCCTATATTGGTTACAAGCCCAAACTATTCTAAACTATTCTACATATACTCATTTTCATTTGACCACATTGTACAACCATTCTTATTAAAATGAGAAACCTAGGAAATGAAAGGCATGTAGCCTTCATGAGTGTATCATTCAAAGATGCAAAGATAAATTATCCAAATTTGAAGCAAGATTATGCTTTAGTGTGAGTATTGATTAATTTTTAATTACATTTTCAATAATAAGTAGTTGTAGTAATCTTTGACATGTAGTAGTAAAGGACTTTCTTAGTAGAATAAATCAAGAGAAAAAAAAAGAGAAAAATGGACCACTATATTATAATAATTTGACATATAAAACATGCCTATGAAGTTGGCCAAAGAATAGAAATTAATTAAACTGATAACACAAGTTGATCTAGGTTGATCACACCACTATTATGTAGATGATGTGATAACAAAGGATGATTCATATGCTAATAAAACTAATTATTTTATGAGTAATTAATTCCTTATATATATTTAAATACTAGTTAAAATACATCTTTGCACCTTAAAATGAAAAAGCTACATGTGATTATAGGAGGCTTATTACAAATGAAACATGAAGGAATCTAGACTTAAGGTGATTGAGTAAGGAAGAGGTAGAATGGCTATTGAATTTTTATTATAATTTCCTCTATTAAATTCTTTTCAAATATCTACTTGGTGATGTCCCCTACAAGTTCAAGATGCTTCAATTTCTAAAAATTAAAAAAATATCCTAGGTGTGAAGTTGTGTTAGTCATTTTCATGAATTTCTATCAATTACCATATTATTATTTTGATGGATTTGCATACCAATATTTCATCTCTACCATCTCCATTTTTCTTTTTCCATTGGTCTATTGGGCTTCATCCTCAAAGTATAATCTTTCAACTAATCTTGATAATCCACTTTCAAACTTTGTTAAATTTATCTAAGTATGGATTCTATTGGACTTCAATTTTATTGTGGTTGTCATGCTAGTAATCCAATCCTTAGTGTTTCTTAGTGACCTAGAATATTTTCTATTTCTAGAGTGTTTGGCTTGACCCTCCATTCAAACCATTCTTGTCTCCATATTCTTTGACCCCTCTTAGCTCTATTGTATTCAAGTGTTATATTTTCTAGGATTTTAGACTTGGTTATATCCTACCATACCACTCCCTTTTAAACTTAAAAATCCCAATCCATTTTAATCCAAATGTCTATAAGTATTTTTGCACCAATTTTTTCATCTCTCAACCATCATGTCATTTCAATCATTCCCCAACAACTTCACAATATTATTATTTGTATTTAATCCTTGTATTATTGGTAATTTAGTCTTTCTAATCCTTAAGTACCATCCCTTTCTAACCCCTATTATCTTCATCCTCTACTAGTAAAACAAAATCTTGTGTTTTAGAGTTCTAGAATTGATTCCATGCGTCTAAATTTTTATCCATATTTTATTTCACAATGTCAAAATCATGATAATGCCATCTTTATATGATGCTAACAAATCATCAATTTTTAGAGTAACTACCTAGTGAGACATACCTACTAACATCATTTTTTCATTCTCCAAAAAATAAAAATATATAAAGCTAGAGAATTCGACCTTATTTTTCCTTAGTATGTTATTTCATACTCCCACAAACCCCAACACCTAGTTGAATACTTTTCCTATATTTTAGAGTCAAACATTTGGCCTTTTATATTTTTATAAAAAAATTAAGGTCATATAGATACATTAATCTCAACATCTCGATGATTTGTCCTTTATTAAGGTCATATAAGAAACATTTTATTATAATTGTGTATTATGGACCTCCATTTTTATTTAAGTTTTTTTATGGATTCATGGAATCTTTGAGTTTGTGTTTTTTGTTCTTTATATTAATTATTTATTAGTTTGCATCTAAGACGTGCTATAAAATTATGTTACACTATGTAGTTCATGCTAGGATGAGAAAAATTTCTAAAATAATGTGGGGAATTTAAATTGATTGTGGATTATCAATTAGGGTGCATCATTGGGGTAAAAGGGAATTTGAGAGTGTAAGCTCTAAATGATAAATCCAAGTGCATTAGACTGATTTGAATGTTAGTATTTTATTCAATTCATTAAGGTTTCATGTATTCAAGATAAATTTGATAGTTGAGGGTTGGACATTCTATTCATTTAGAAAGAAAATAAAAATATATATGTTAGTGTCATATTATAGTGAAGTAGGTTTTATTCCATCATCCATAAATTTAGTAATATAAAGCTATTAAATCCCTAGAGAGTGTTATTCAATACATAGTATTTGTATAGGATTTTATATGATACTATATAAATATTAGATAAATTATTATTGTGATAAACACAATATATATATATATATATATATATATAGGGATGAGTAGCTTGCTTATATCTAGAGTCACATCATTTGAACTAACTACCAAATTAGAGACCTCTTATATACTAAATTAGTTGTGTTCCTATATTTAAGATCTATAGTCCAAATAAACTTCCAAACTTAGTAAGGCTCAAAGAAGAGGAGGAGGCTTTATCCAAGTCATTCTATCTACTCTAATTTTTCTCCCCCTTAATTTAAATATATAGGCTACTTCGCCATTGGCTACATTATTCCTAGACTGGGACATTATGGTAGATTTCCTTAATATCTAGATGGTTGCAAGAAAATACCCAACACCACATCCTCTACAAAAAATAATTCAATTAAAATTTTAAGATATCCATGTCTTCTTGAAAAACATCAAGTTATATGTACTTTGTACATTACATTAGGCAAATTATTCCAATTATTCTCTATTTATTCCTCATAAAGAGAAAACTTTAGATAATGAAATTATACATAATGACATCATATTCTATGAGTCAAATTTTGAGCATACTTACTATTGTGGGATTGATTTACTTGCCTCTCTTGATTGATATTCTAGTGTACTCACCACTATTTTCATGATTCCCAATATATTTTGGTTTTGTAAGGAGAGAAAAATAGTGTTCAAACTAAGAACATTCTTTTAGTGGACCTCACGTGATAATAGGATCTAAGGCACTTCTCATCACACAAAATCTCCATCTTGGATCCAATTCTAGACTCTTATAAACTACACCCCCAAGATTAAGAAAATGACTCATACATCATTATATAGAGTAAACACATTTCAAAATATATAAAGTCACCATTTCTATAAGAGCATATGTTGAGCATATGTGAAATTATCCAGGTTAGTAGTCTTAATGAATTTATTCTAATCATTTTTTGTTCTTACATAATCAAAATCATTGAAAGAGAGAAAAATAGAACCATAACATAGAGATAATCAATAAATTTTGCTACAACTATCAAAAAAAGAAAAGAAATAGAACTAGATATCTTCAATAGCTCAATAAATGAATTAATACTTAAGTTATGAGGATCACAAGATTTCCAACTAGGGTCCTATTCTTGTGGATCTTGCTATAGTACAACTTAACAATAAAATTCCTCTAGCATTTCCAAATCTCTCTATCCCTTCACCTCCTATCATGCCACTAAATCTTATGTACAATATATTGAACTTCAAAACATCACACTATGCACTTTGTAGATTATATTAGTTACTATTCTACTAAGTATTTATTAATTCCTCATCAAGAGAAAACTTCGTACCATGAACCACATAATGACATTATTCACACAATTCCTCCACATGAAGAAGGTAGCCCACCTTTTAAAAAAATCCAAATACAAGGTATAACCTTCTCTGCATGTATTCTACTAAACCAATATGAATACACAAGCATTATTGAGTTAATCAGTATAATTATTTGACCAAATATTGATATTTTGAACCTTTATAATACCAATATTTTCTTGTAATAACTCAAAAAATTATTGAAAACAATATTGTACATACTATGATGAATGATATTGATCATCACTAACATGTAAAAATTGTGCTCCCTAACTATCTTCTTATTTTATTTTTTACTATTAGGGGCACGCTTATATGTGATGTGAACAATAATAGTTTATCTAAATAGAATTGTAATATTAATATGATTCAACTTCTTTTTGTGGCTACAACATGTAATTTTATATAAAATTGACTATAGATCTATAATAGTTCCAATTAGGAAAAATCCTTGCACACCTTGACTTGTTGATCTAACCATCAAGAATAGTGGCTATGTATTGCATACTTATAAAAAATATTCTTAAAATCGGAAATAAAATTAGCAACTTGCTTCTCTTGTGACCAACTCACATCTAGAATCTTCACCTCCACTCTTCAAATTGTATTTTATAGTTATCTCATATCTCTTTTTCTCAAACATTTTTTTTCCCAGATCATTTTTCGTCCATCATGGGTACATGATATAAACTTTGATAACCCACCACATTGTAAACGCTTCTCATTTAAACACATTTTTACAAAAAAATACAATCATTGTATCTAACACATTAAAATAAATCTAATAGGTCCTTACATAAATTTGGTATTTTAATTGTACCACACTCTTATAAAATTTGGTTAGTATACAAAGTATAATTAATATTACATGTAATAGTTCATGGTAGATAAAAACTACATGTCATATTTACAATATGTATTAGAAATTTTAAGAGGCATGTACTTGATAAAAAGGCTTACAATCTATTCAAATTCCCTTTGTGATATTTTTAAATGAATATATTTTTCAAGAAATTTTACACAATTTTGTTTGGCTACATTCCAATTAATTTTTAATATGTGGTGTGTGGTCTTGATCACCAATTTTTTATTTTAAAACATCCTTTACAGTGAGTGATACTCTAGAGTTAAAGTGCCAAAATAATTCAATTTCATCATTTGTGTTATTAATTAGCTCATTATGAACTCATGGAATCGTACCATTAAAATCTCAAGTACCATTTTCAATAGGACTATCTAGTCTTGATCTTATTGCTAGTGTTTTTCACAATATTTTACAATTTATGCTTAAGTGAAGATGAGTTTTCCTCATTAATCAAACCTTTCTTAATTTATTTATTACTATTGTGGTTTTTATTACTCTACAAGTAGCTCTTTTATCTTTCTACTTACTAGTAACCCTAATAGAATTAAGAGAATCAAAAAATATTTTAATAATAATTTTATTTTAACTAGAAATTTTGATTGCCTAAATATTTAATTTATTTTATAAAGGTCTTATTTGTTACAACTTTAGTAATTTTACAAAAGTATTCATTGAAAAATTTTGAAGCTCAAAATTGAATGGTTCATGGTTCATTTAAGACTTTATCTTATGTTCTCATCAATTTTAAGTAACCATTTTTGGGTTCTAGAATTATTACAATTTTATCAAGCTCATTAGAAAATTTTGAATATGGGATATCATTCTTATTCGGAAAGGGCCTCTCTCTTCTTAAGTAACTTGGAGATACAATGAATTTCATTTTTTTATGTGCACATGTTATCAATTTTATTAATATTATCAACAATTGGATCATGGAGTATAATTTTAATATCATGGGGTTCATTTCTACATTATTCAAAAATATTTCTAAATTTGAATTCTTATTTTTCTATGATGTTACTCTTTTCAATAGGTGTTTCATAACATTTTGCAACATTTTCGCTTTCATGTTCAACATTTTTATTTTCAATGTTAAGTAATAATGTTTTCCCTTTATTACTAGTTGTAGGAAATAAATCTTAGATGCAACCTTTATCAATGTTTTTTAAATTGTCTTTAATGACACATTTTGTTTTAGAGGCAAACACACACTTGTAAATTTAAATTTTATAATTGTTTTAGATTATGTTTTTTGTGCAATCTAGTAATTATGTGAATGTTTTGATTATTAAAAACTATGATAGATGTTGAACATGTTTTGTGTTAATGGTATGGAAATATTATTGATGAGTAGATGAATTATTAGAACTGTTTTAGATTTCTATTCCTTATATCTAGATATATTATTTAAACTAAGTTCTCATTGCTCCTTTAGGTACACATACATACATAACATGGATAATGTAGATGTTCCACCTCTGGAATCTTTGTTTGCAAATACCACTAATGAGATTAATAAATTGAAAGACTCATTAGCACAAAATGAAAACCTAGGGATATATTCTGAACCATGCATGTCAATATTGCATAGTCTTGAAAAACTAAGAGATGAACTTGAAAGGACAAGTGCATTTTCTCTAGATAGAGTAGCTGCTATTCTTTCCCGCATGTGGGAAGAAGTACATGGTGAGGTTACTCTTAAACAAATACAGGATAGCGTGACCAAAGATATGATAAAAACCATTTTTTTTCCATTTGATCAAAGTGCACGTAAGGTTAGGGGATACCAGGTCACTAGATGTGTTGATCGTGATATGGCCTCATTGATCTACCCACAATTTCTCACAGCACATGGTCAATACCCAAATAATGACCAGATTCCATTATATTTTGTTCAACAGTTGTATGCTGAGGTCCATTTGGGCCTCAATGTCAACTACCTAGACATTCCACCATATGCTGGTCAGGGGTGTGGCAGGATTGCTGATAGACCCACTTATCGTCGAGCAGTTAGACCAACCCTAGTGCTTAGGGTATTGGTTGGTGAGAGGTCTCCTGCTCTCACCCCAGCTCTAGCCCCCATAGCAGATGAGGTTATCGTTGCTTCCCAAAAGGAAGCAATTGATACTATAGGTGACATTGCAGCTGCCACCACTAGGATATCTACTGATCGTGTAGGTTAGTATTTGATGTCTAGACATCCCTGGCCCACACCATATTCAGCACAGTGGACCACCATGGATCCTTTCACAGTAGTAGGCATCCCTACTCCCACAGAGCTTGAGGCACTTATAGGAGATATGGCATGTAGGACTCTGCATTGTTTGGCTGAGGAACTCTTGGAGGCATATACCTTCATTACATCTGACTATGGGATCGGTATAGAGAATGTTAGAGATCATTTGGCACATGTAGGTCGTTCACTTCTAGGATCCCATCACTCTCAACCCAACACTAGTGCACGTCAGGATCCACCATCTGATCATTCGATAGCTACACAGACTATGGGTTTTACTAAGATGTTGGTTGGTGCTGGTTCATTATCATCGATGCCATCTCACCTACATAGTCCTCTCCACTCATCATTGTTGGCATGACATGAGATAGATGAAAGGGATGCAAATATTGATTTGTCGCTTGTTCGTATAGTTGATATGGTGGAGGCGGTCGTTTCAGAGGACTCAGGTCATCCGATATCAGATGATGTGCATGTATGTGTGCATGTGCATGTTTCAATTCCTTTTTAATTATTTTTAAATTTTAGTTTTAATTTAACTAGATATTCATGTGCTGATATATATGAATTTATATATTTGTAGGTGGACATACCTAATGTCACTCCTAGCCTTGTTCTAGATCGTACACATCGATGTGACTCTATGGATGAATCTGATGCTAGTGGACATGTGAGTTTTAAATTTTTATATATACATGTGTAAATGTACACGAATATGTACATGCATAGATCTAGATACATATTTAATATAAATTATATGTATTTAACACATTTTGTACACCATTTTATTTGTAGGGCTTAGCACATCCATCAGAGCAGGACCGTTCTCATTCAGATGGTCGTTCAACTAGGAGTCGACATTTATATTAGGCCCTGCATATTAGATGTATTTGCTTATATGATGATCTTTCTAGTATTTGACATTTGATTATCTCTAACTTAAATTTTCTATATATGATTATTTTTAGTATTCGATATTTCCTTATATGATGATCTTTAGTATTCCACATTCGATGATCTCTAACTTACATTTTCTTTTATGATATACATACATTTGGAACTTTTCTTATAACATGTTACATGTTTATACATTTATCAATATTAATATGTTTACATGTTTATATGATATATGTATACATTCGCTTATATTCAATATACATGTACATTTGCTTATTTGATGATCTCTTACAACTTACATTTCCTTATATGATATATACATTTGATCTCTCTAGAGTAGAATTTTAGGAAATGAATGCCACTTTATAATTAAGTTCATTCACATGTTGATCACAATAAATATTTTGCACACGCATGCCTTGGATATATATGATCTTGAATGTTTTCTTTCTATGTATATAAAAATAGAACCATATACTCATATAAGCATTTAAATATGTACAATAATGATTATAAAATGCATCATTTAAGCACAATAATAGGAATTAATTCACTAAATTGTAATAAAGTATTAATGGACGATAATGAATAATAATGGATCTTAATTATGGTATATGATAAAATAATAATAGTGGTTTGACAAAATTATTTTAGTGTCTTACAAGATGATGTTCAAAATAACATTGTTTAAAAAAAAAAAACTTAAGAAGAACGGATTAAAAGAGATGAAAAAAATAATGACATGCCTCAATTAGGTGGAGGAATAAGAAAATATTAGGTGGTTGATGATGATTGGACTGAAGAGATTATTTGTGTAAAAAATACACAAGTTAGCTCTCAAAAGAAGAATTATGAGGAAAATTTCATATGAAATATAGAAGATGATGGAAGAAAGGAAGAGGAGGAATGTAGAAATTAATTTAAGAAAAGTAAAATTAGGTGAAAAATGTGATTGATTGTTTTTGAATACTTAGTTATGTTGACATGTGAAGATCAACTTTATCTTAATATACATGTAGATTTTATGCACCAAATTATGTAGGATTGAGGTTAAAATGTATCCAATGCATGTAATAACCTATAATAAAATAATAAACAAGAGGAATCCCTAGTATTCAATAAGATATTTTATTTTCTTAGTGGGTCTAAGAAGAGACAACCAATAGACACAAAGAGAAGATAGAAGATATGCATCAAGATCTATTGTAAAGAAAGATGTAACCACATATTCTCAAGCAAAAATTGGAATATTTCAACTTAGATATGTATGTAACCAAGTAACCCTAAAATCATGAAATAAATGTTGTACACAACTATACATGAATACATCTATGGATGGTACAAAATCCTACTACCAAAAGATCTCAAACCAATGAAGGTACAAATATAACTTTGGAAAAAAGGTGTTAATCCTAAAGAAAAATATGACTTAATGCTTCCTTGATACAACCATAAGTTAACCAATCAAATCATTGTATTCCTCAATTTAATTTAAGCATAAATGTATATGACATATTCTTATACATATGCACTCTCTAATACTTATGGGGCAACCATTTATTCAACCAACAAGTAAATACATGCACAATGAGGAGAATTGTGCACATTTTCACTATTCACCAACCAACACGAAGCATAAACATTCTACAAGACAGTTTTGGGATTTTTTTTCTAGTACAAGATTCTACAAGACACAAATTTTAATATGTTAGGTTTCTTTTTCTACAACAAATAAGAAGATTGAGACAACATTCACTTTATATATATAGAAGACATGGACTAATGCATCAATGATTTTTCTTGGATGTATAGGAGAAGAAACATCTTGAGATGTAGTCATGTAACATCTCCTTGTGTGCCAATTGTCTTTTTTGTTGAAATGCTAGATTTAGGGGATCATTGAAACTAACACTAAATTTTCTTTTACTCCCACCATCACTCTTCCAATGAATTTTTTTATGACAAGGTTTGCACATTATTTACATAACAAGTACTTGAATTCCATGGAACAAATATATAATTGGAAATAGCTACTCAATTTAAGGTTCTCAATGTATTTCAACCCCTAATTTATGTCCAACCAAATTTAAAACACTTGTCATCAACATATATTATAAGTAACTAAAACAATCCAGAGTTCTAACAAGTTACTATAAGTTCTCATCTTGAACATGTATGTACATGTACAAGTGAACTTGAAAATCATGGATATAATCTAACTCAAACATTTTGGTTCAACCCGCTCTTGAATAACATGTAAATTTTTTTGATGGTCATCACTATCTAGTCTCCACTTTTTTCGTCCACGTGCATGTGGAACTGCATGAAGATGTAGGGTGGTAGCAATTATAAGGTGACTATATTGATATACCTTGTTATCAACTTGATAGTCCACAAAATGAATCCCATGTTGAACAACTTTGACTTGTTTTAGATATATCCCTTGCACAAAAATAGAACCTACATGATAAACATGAACCTAAGGTAATACATGTACATGTGTACAACATTTGCAAGCTCAAGGTTTGTACAATATATATTTAATGTTTTTAAGGTAATGTACACATGTACACAATGTATATATATAATTTGAAATTCAAACTCACCTATGAGAAATAACATTCCATCATTTGTTTCAAGCCGTGTTAGCTTATTCCTCTCTTTTGTGCAACGCAGTAAATAATAGCTAACACCTTCTATGTTTCCAGGCTCTACTATAACTACAAAAACATCTCCTGTACACCACATTTACACAATAAGATTCTAAAAAAAATAGAATTGTCTCTACACAAGTTAAAGATCATTAAATTTATATAATATTTAAATTATTGAAAACTTACACATGTACCTTTTCTAACCAATCCTGAAATATGGTCATAATCAATTGAAATCAAAGGAATGTCTTGAAATCTTTCATCCTCATTTTCATCGTATGCATCTGAAACAAATAGTGGTACCATATCCCATTTACTAACATATTCAAGTTCTTCATTGTTGCATGCATGAGAGTTTCCCACAATGCACTCAGTGCAGAAACAAGAGTAATCTCTCATGTATAATGTCCATCCAGGGTGACTATCCGAACTCATAGCACAATGCAAAGATCTTATTTTTTCTACCCTCTTGCATCCATGCATCGATCTTCTATCCACACCTAGATAAATGTATTTGCAAAAAAATTATATGAACTTGAACATGTGTGTATATATATATACATGTGTAAATTTTAAATTTAAATAAATTTATTTATTTTAAATGTAATTTATACATACCTGATATCTCCCAAAACACTCGATGTGGAATGTTTCAGTTTGTTCTTGAAGATGTGCCGACCTCATTTGATGCAAAGTGTTTCTTGCACCATTCAACAACATCATGTGCATCATCTATATGATCTTCTGAATAACTCATTTAATGCTTTCTTAAAGCACGTTTGATGCAAGCTCCTGTGCCATCATGTTCACCCTTTCCATGCCCACTCTCAAAGAAACTCCAAATATGTGGTATGTTGTAAATTTTATGATATCTAGAAAGTGCATAAAATGGCCGTGCTGATTTGAATTGTGCCACACATCCATCTGACCATACAAAATGTTTTTCAAATTTCACACCCCTATTTCTCAAATTCTCAAAAAAACATTTTGTAAAACAATGTTGTACAAAAAGTGTGTCATGCTCTTTATCATCACTAATATAAATGTGATATTCTTTCTTGATGGCTCGTTGTTCATCTGTACTCTCAACACCATCTAATTCCAATTGTGCATGTCGATAACACACATGAACCATAATAGTGACCTATTTTGAAAAGTAATATTCTGATTGAATCTCTTTTTGATGTACAAAAGAGTAATTTTCTGCAAAGTCAACTACTGATAGAACTGTTCCAAGTGGGAAAGTATCTCTTAATGTTTGAAATTGATGTGCTTTCCACTTAGCATAAAAGGAATGTTGTATGTATGGTTGTATCAATTTTTCAAAATCTTCCATAAATTTCCCAATAGGTATCTCCTCTTCTATATAGTTTAACCTTGTGGATTCTTTCCCAAAATTTGTTTGAAACTTTACATACTTGTAACTTTTACAATTTACTATCTTTGTTAGGTCAACATTTTCATTTGTTGAAGGAAAGTTAGCCAAATTTTCACATGTTTCACAGAGTCCTTTTATGCATTTTATTTGAAGTCCATTTTCATGATCACATAATAGATCCTTTATGAACAAACTTACCTATTTAGGAGGTGCCTTTTGAAAACCATATCTTTCTTCTCTCTTCTTTCAAAACACTTGATAGTAGAGATCAAATTCAATGTGATAATGACAACAACAAGTTTCAAAAAACTTGTTTATCTTCACATAGTATGGCTTTAACCTTTCAAACATTGTTTGCCCAATCTTTATATGAGGATACATATTACAAGAGTTCATATACATCTCAAGTTGTGTTATGTCTAGCCAATGTTTAATATGTTCTTCATAAATACCAGGTCCAATCCTGTGCCTCATAACATCTCTAGTATTTGATGATGGACGGGTCTAATCATTCCAAAAACTTGAGATCAAGTTCCTAACAGCATCTTCAATCCTGTCAGAATGAGGAGCTCTACACATAATTGTCCAATTGCCTTCAAAACTATCATCTAAAACCTTTCTCTTTTTCTCATATTTTATTAGTGTGGTTCTACTATAACCAAATTTAGTGGAAAGTGCTGACATTTTTCTTTTTATGGATATTTCTTTATTTAAAATAGATGTCAAAATCACCTTTCTTGCAATGGTTCTATCCACTAATCGAGATCCTTTCCCAATGGAATCTAAACCTTTTTTTACATTTTCAACAATATCTTTTTGCAATCTCATGTGTTTCCTCTTATTCGATGCATAATGTACACCCAACAATTGTAATGACTCTTTCAGCTCATCACGAAGAAGTAAATGTGATAACAATTGGGTCTTTTCAAGTGTTTCAAGATGATTGAAATGATCATGGATTATTCTATTAACAAATTTAGTCATTGACCTCTTACTTGTATTTTTAGGTTGGTCGGCATAACATTGCAGTTTCTCCATATCCATTTCAAGTAAATGATCTAAATTTCTATAAGAAATTTGTTTCCCCACTGTTTCAGCTACTTTTATATTCTCATCCATTGGTGTAGAAGGAAGTGATCCCGACCCCTCTCCAACATGCATTGTTTGAACTCGGGCCTCCTCCCTATCTTCAAGGTCCATGTGTTCTTCAACTGATTCATTTGGTCCAATATCTATATTGGGCTCGACTTCTGCTTGAGAACTTCCTGCTTGTTGAGCCATTTGTACATGTCACAAAATATTGTGCAAAGAAAGTGAGAGATGGTGATATATAAGTGGAGTTGAACATATGAAATCAAATGAAATTGAACTTAAGAATTCCATGGAAAAAATGCATTTGAAAAGGATATGATTCTAAGATGGGATATATGAAAATGGTATGATATATGATGTGATAAGCTAAGAATGCAAGAGGTCAAATGCAACTCTAGGTCCAAATTTGGTTATGATGCAAGGCTTGACTTGTGTTATGATGGATAAACACAAGGGAACAATGATCAAGAGAGGGTATGTAGGAGATGATGGACTCCAAAAGGATTTCGCTAGACACACAAGGATAATGGTATTTTCCCTAACTTGAAAGTCCATGATAAACCTTAAGTGATGTGGGTGATAGATAAAAAATGGATTGGTTTTGAGACCTATGAAGAGTAGTGGAACTCATGCAAGAGCTAAGGGTTCTATTTAATCAAGGATGACTATGCAAATGACTAAATTCATGGAATGTATGCAACTTGGAAAGTTTAGGCATGATATGATCTTGATATATATGCAAGGGGTTGTACATGCAAGACCTAGGTGAAATGATATATATGTATACACAGACTATGTGATATGATCTATGTATGCAAGAGTAGGAATATGTAAGGACTAGGATGCAATGAAAAGGATATGATTCTAAGATCTGAGATATATGAAAATGGTATGATATATGATGTGATAAGCTAAGAATGCAAGAGGTCAAATGCAACTCTAGTTCCAAATTTGGTTATGATGCAAGGCTTGACTTGTGTTATGATGGATAAACACAAGGGAACAATGATCAAGAGAGGGTATGCAGGAGATGATGGACTCCAAAAGGATTTCCCTAGAGACGCAAGGATAATGGTATTTTCCCTAACTTAAAAGTCCATGATAAACCTTAAGTGATGTGGGTGATAGATAAAAAATGGATTGGTTTTGAGACCTATGAAGAGTAGTGGAACCCGTGCAAGAGCTAAGGGTTCTATTTGATCAATGATGACTATGCAAAGGACTAAATTCATGGAATGTATGCAACTTCGAACTTAGGCACGATATGATCTTGATATATATGCAAGGGGTTGTACATGCGATACCTAGGTGAAATGATACATTCTATGTATGCAAGAGTAGGAATATTTAAGGACTAGGATGCAATGAAAAGGATATGATTCAAAGATGACATATATGAAAATGGTATGACATGATGTGATAAGTTAAGAATGCAAGAGGTCAAATGCAACTCTAGGTCCAAATTTGGCTATGATGCAAGGATATGACATGGATGGAGGACTAGGATATGACATGGATGGAGGATTAGGATATGACATGATTGGAGGACTCGGATATGACATGAATGAAGGACTAGGATATGATGTGGATGGTTGGTTTCCCTTGTCAAGGTTAGGGTGGGTATGACTAATGGAAGGTTTTTGTGACTTAGTGTCATGGGTGGTGTTAGGGGACTCTTGATAGTTTTACTATATTGATTCAGATTTGGAGGATGATGTTCATTTGTTCATGTTGTCTGAAAATAGTTGGCAAACATGTGATGTTGTAAAGAATGAAAATCAACCACATAGAAGATATTTACAAAAAAAAAAATCCTAAGGCTACAAGGACAGTATTCTTATGGATCCCACGGACCGCATATCCTTAGCAAATGAATTTCAGAAGCTTAGCCCCACGGGCTCCCCCTTACATTGCACTCACTTCTCAGGGCAACCAAGCTTCCAATCTCCATGAAACTCCCATGGTAGATTGATCATTTCTACTAAGAACTGCGCAGGTGCAAGTGCCTTGGCAACGACCATTGCTGCACCAAAGAATGGAAGGCTTGTGGTTTTCTAAAACAAATGATTTATTTCGGGCACCTGTTCAGAAATCCATGCGAGAGGCATTATCATCCCAGTCTGTAGAGGTTAGGCTCTACAGGTTTCGATGCACCACAAGGGTACTAAGGAGTCAATTGCTTGTCTACAGGAAGTTCTGTAATGCTAAGCTTTCCTTAACATTCGAATTTATATACCGGTTGGGCGTCGCTTGGCTTTAGCACGTTCTCGGTTTGAGTCGCTTTGGGGTGAGTACTTTTTCCCACCAAAGCAGGCCCAAGATCTAAGGCTTAACAAAAGAAAACCAAAATATTCATAGTTCAATTGATCTTTGTTTAAAAACAAAGAAAGAGCACATGAATATTTCAGATCACACACAAATGGTGTTCTTTTTAAACCAAAATCAAAATGTGAACAAACAAAGAATGCACAAGGTTCATTTTATCCATTTGTAGTGTTTGTCAAGCAAATGGGTTAATTTTAACCGTTTGTAGTGTTTTCTATCTAAGAGTTAATTTTAAACCCAATGAAAAATAAAGTGTGTTGTCCTTTTTAACCCATATGCATTTGCATGTCTGTTCTTTTTTAACCAATGCGTGTAAAATGCAAGTTGTAAAGAAAAAAAACAATTAAAATAACATTTAACTAATTCCAGCTGGACACATGCTAAAATAAATAGATTAGTAGCACAAACAAAAAAAAACTCTAATCTAGAAATAAAGAAAATAGGAATTTTTTTTCGAAAAAAAAGATAGAAAACGGGACAAAAATCTTAGATAGTGTTGTAAGTCTATGAGCCTCTTTGTACCTAAGTAGATAGTCAAGATCTAGTAAATTTAAATATTTTATTTTTCTTCTAGATAAGGTATCCCATTACGAGAGATCGTTAGGATTTGTGTCTCAACCTTCAATCCCTATCTATTAATACTGAACAAAATCTAATTTTCAAATTATAAAACAACAAATATATATAAATTTCAACACTCATAATTTAATTTTTGGCTTGGAACATGTTAGAATAGACATTAATTCTAAGAACATGATAATTACAACAAAATGCATCTCTTTCACATCTTAATATTTTTAAATGGGCACAATCATATAGAACTCATTTTTATGGATGAAAAATATATTAATAAACTTGGGAGTAGATGTTAAAATTATTCTTAAAATAAATTGGGAGGAGCTTGGGAAACCAAATTTACATGATACTCCCTATGATATAGTACTAGATGAGGGAGAAGATCCAAAATTTTCATTAGCACATGGTATCTAATATAAAGGTCTTGAACCTATTGGGTTTAAAGGAAAAATAAATTTTGCAGTGTTTGAGATTCAAAATGACTCTTTGGTGCTTTTAAAATTTTGTTTAATCTCAAATTGGTTTATGTAGAATGTAATGAAATCTTTGACTCCCAAAAAGAAGAATTAACATTTTATACATCATGGAGGGCTAGATAGTGCATATATCTTTGAATATGAATATAGATTAAGATTATGATAAGAATCTATAGCAAAAGAAAGAGATGTCTAGAAGAAGATGACATATTTAGATGGCTATATTAATTGAAGAAGCTACCTAAGAAAATATCATAATCACAAATTTTCATATTTCTTCTTGTAGATTCATATCTCTCTTGGAAATGCTTGTTGATCCATCTTCTCAAATTTTCTTTTTTCATATATCTAAGGGATGCACTTATTGCTATAGATTTTTTATTTTTTTTTATGTTGCACGCATCTTAGTTCTAGATGCACATAGGATAAGAGCACAACCATATTAATCTAATGTATTTTTATTTGATTATTTGTGGAGGTAAAAATACCAAATTAGGGATTTGACAATATTGGTAAGATA
Source organism: Sequoiadendron giganteum (assembly GCA_007115665.2). Taxonomy (NCBI): domain Eukaryota; kingdom Viridiplantae; phylum Streptophyta; class Pinopsida; order Cupressales; family Cupressaceae; genus Sequoiadendron; species Sequoiadendron giganteum. The sequence continues at coordinate 153,859,991 of CM021106.1, read as the reverse complement.
ACCAAAATTCATCCATTTCCCTTTGTGGAACTAGCTACATGTATTCTTGGAAATCTCTTCATATGAAGGTTTTGTGTCTTTTCCTATCTATCATAATTATATTATCTTAGAGTTCAGTTTAAATAACATTATGACCATTTTATATCATTTAATTTATTTTACAAAATTTATTTGTTATTCTACTATTTAGTTTCTTGTTATTGGTTGTGTTTTTTATTCTTATTTTATAGACTTTCAATTTTTTGCATAAACTGGTATTTTTTATGTACTTGACAAAAATCTATGTAGTCATATAGAGGTCTTAATGTAGTCATGCTACCATCTAGGAAACATGATTTAATTTTTATTATCTTCTATTGATTCATATTCTAGATTCCTATCACATGATTCAGGATATCTATTTCTCAACTTTCATTGTAAGTTTTTCTTTGTTTATAATTAAATCCCATTTTTAATATTTTGTTTAATAAAAGTATAGTACTTTTTTTTATAGGAAAAATAAGCTTGCATAGTTTATATAGGTGAAACCAATCTAGATAAGACCATTTACACTTGTTGATTTATCTATTTTGGATAGTATTTTTGTGTTATTAATCTTATCTAGGAATAAAGTTAGTTAAAAAGTTCAACTTTTTATTTAGGTAATCAAATTCAATACATTTTTATTTTTACTATCAATATGTTTATTTCTTTATGAATTATTTCATTGTTATGAAGAATATTCTAATTCTAATGTTAGATTATGTGTTAGAAAATTTAGAAAATATTATTTTAGATACATATTTCTACATTATATGTTCCTCGCATATAAACTTATTTAGTTAATGTATGTTTTATGTGTATATTCATCATACTTGTTAAATCTATCATAATCCAAAAAAAGTTATTGTTAACTAATATGATTCTATTTATTATAATATTTATAATTTTGACCAATTTTTGTGTGTTTGTGGGGTGTTTGAGCTATCCCCGCCTTCTCAACTAATTATCACTATTTAGGTTTTTTAGATGAGTTTAGAAATTCTTTTTTGTTGAATTATCTTTTGTCATCTTCTTTTATCCGATTTGGTTATACATAATGATTTCCCTACTATTGATTTTCATGTACAGATACAAAGGGAGATACCAAGATAGAGGAGGAAATACTGGTGAAAGATGGTGTTTCTACCATATCTATATAATTGATGATACACAATTGGATGAAATAAATATAATAATTTAAAGAAGGACATAAACATAGATAGATGCAAAATTGGGTGCCACAAAAAAATACAAATAAAGAGAATATATTGTAGATCAAAACTAGTAAAATATTTAGTATAAAGATTCATAAAATCTAGTGATAACTTGCAGATTTTAGTTTTATAGAGCTCATTGATGATGTGCATTTGAGTTTTCATTTCCAAAAAAATGAAATGAGGAACCTTCAATTTTCTTATATATCAATTATTTGATGCATTTTTCCTTGTTGCTAGATAAAACATATGATAAACCCGCTAAATTGTAAATAAATAAATTTACCCATATTTCATGAGAAAAAGAAGAAATGAACACGTACCTTGTTTCCTTCTATGATAATTTGTCAAATTTTGTTTGCGTCTATTTTCTTTTTTATCTTTTGAAAAATTTCGTTGAGCTTTGTTTTTTCTTTTTGCTTTTTGTCCCATTTTCTTCTTCAAAATACAAATGATTGATTTAAACCAACAACAATTTTTTCTCCAAAATGCAAAAAATCTATCACAAAAACTTGAAAAAAAACTTAAAAAAACTTATAACAGTAAAAACAAATGCAACAATAACAAACATTATCAAAATATTCACAACAATAACAAACATTATCAAAATATTCATCATTTTTTAACCTGTAAAATGTCTTTTTCAATTGATAGGGTTGGAAGCATGAGGGTCACCGTCGTTTATACAGGAGCTCGGATAAACACAAATAAACCTGGAAAAGATGTTTGACTTCCAGATGTATAGTGAGGGGGTTCAACCGAACCAATTTTGTGTGGTTCGACCGAACCCCATTAAAATAATTTCTTTGATTATTTTAAAGAGGTTCGATTGAACACCCTTATTCCCCAATCTCCCAAAAAATTCAATTTTTTTTGTAAAAAATTGTCTTTCGAAGCTCAAGTTGAAAATGAAAATGCAGAAGACTTTAGAAACCCAACTAGAAAATGGTAGTCCTCAGAACGAGCTATCTAATGAATTCAATTTTAATATGTTTTGGTTTTATTATGTATTTTATTTTTTAGTTTTATTAAACATAGGTTTTTCACCGAAAATGAAGCTCTCTGGTCTGCACATGTGGAAAAATAGTAGATTATCAAAATAAAATTTTTAAAAAATATGCTAAGGCTGGGTATTGCTATCCTTGATCCATTAAAAAAAGAAAAAATGAATTTCGATACATACATAAAAATTTATGTTGCATACAGTCCGCCTATGTCTGAATTGCAATTAGTTTGAATTCGAAACTTGATTAAGGAAAAAATATTCAATAAAAATCTATGAGACCAAATGCAAGTGCTAGATATCGTAGTTACAAATATAAATTTAAAAAAATTAGAATTTTATCCTTTAAACAAAAAAAGTTATGTTGTATACGATGAGCGTCACTTTTTAAAAATGTTGTTTTCTGAAAAAAACTAGTTTTCGTGGGAGATGGAAAAAAAAGTGCAATCTGATTCCAAAAATTTTCAAAAAATATTTTTAGAATCTACAGACAAAATGTGATGAGACTCTAGTTTTCATCATCTTCAAATTCCTCACGGTTTAGTCGCTATAGGTTCCCAAATATGAAGATTTAGTTAAAAATAATAATTGCAGTGTCCAATTTGCCCAAAAATTGTAAACCACTATTGTGGGATCACCCCTGACCAAGATTTGAAATTAAATCCTAAAAATAACTTAAGGGTGACTAAGATGCCCTAAGTGGTGTCTTAGTCCCGAGGCTTGAAACCTAGGGCACAAACTCCAAAAAGGGGCCCATTTAAGGTGCCTTTGAAATCAGGGTCCCAAGACCTTTTGGGGGATAAAAATGCCCTAGGTGGCATCTTAGTTCTAACCCAAAAATCAAGGACACAACCAAAATTATTAAATTATAATTTATCCTTTGATGTTTGTCGGGATTAGCCATAAAAAGATGCAATTTATTAGGCTTGTAGATACAAAATAGGACCAATTAAGACATAAATTAAGGTAAATAAAGCAAGGTGTGCCCAAACAAGTGTGGAAATGCAAGGATATGCATTTTCTTACACTGCATGTGGTTAGAGAATAGAACTAGCACAATAGAGACAAAATGAACTCTTACATTACTTCACTTTATTAGGGAGTGGAGAGATGATATGTAATTTATTTTATTCTAAGAAAACAAAGGCTATGAGTAGCATTCGTTGGCTATATCTTTCGTGTATCATGGAATAAAAGAGAATTGACACATGTCTAGAATTATGCCCATTGGATAGTTGAGTTTATGTTAATTAAAATAGCCTTAATTATTTTTACAAGATTAGGGAATCAGTGTAACCTTTCTTCTTAATCAAAGTGTAGATTCAAAGGGTTTATCTATAATTTAATTTCAAAAATACTGCATTATCTTGCCAAGCTACATCAATATAAGGAGTTGAGAATATTGTAATTTGAATTTGGAGCTTTAAGTTTTAGTTCTATTTTTTATGCTAATTGATATTGACATGAACCAATCTCATGACCTTAGGAAATAACTGTAAGAGATAAAGTGCTTATTTCAAGACATTGAATAAAATATCTAGAAATTAGTGAATTAAGGTCAAATATGAATTAGTGGAAATGTAAAAATGTAAGAGTTATTTTTCAAATCTAACACTAGAATATATCACATATCAATATACTTTTACATAAATTAATTACATATATATAATATTAAGATAAAATAAAAAGTACCATGAATAAGTTAATTCTACAATTATAATAATTAACAAGCAAACAAACCTAATCTATTAAAAAAATTTATTATGCATATATTATTTCTTTCTTTTATATATATACACAACAGATTAAATAAGAAATAACATTATATTCTAATCCACATTTACAATAATTAATTGAAAAACAATTTAAAACCAAAAAAGAAATCATCATAATAAGACTTTTGCATCTTTTAAAATCACAAATATTTTATATATAAGTATAAAAGTTAGTTTAAATTTCAGTCTAACCAACGAGAGTAAAACTTTACATATCAAATAATTTTTCAAAACCCAATCGATTGATCTTTTAGTCAATTAGACAATTTCGATTATATATTACATTTGTGAAACGAACAGGAATTTGAAAAAAAGTTAACTAAAAGCTAAATTCCGTAAAGTCATAGAGAAGCTCTACGCTATTATAGCAGAAAATATGTATTGGTCTGGCTCTGGACATGTTATTCACCTCAATGGACATGTTATTTGCACTTTTGAGCAGACTATGCAGTTTTATTCATAATGATAATGGATCTAATGATGGGTTATGATGCATTAAATGTTTTTATTCTACTAGATAGAGATGCTATTGGGCACTCCCCGGCCTGTGAGACCACCTGATTTCGATAAATCAGTAGTGTCAGGGTAGAGTAACGTATAAGGAACTTTTGCAGGTCCAATCCTGTTCTTATAAAATTCACATTTATTATTCCTCTCAATTATATTCTTCTCAATCTTTGTCATGTTTGCTGAAAATCTGCCGAACGCTTCTCCAATACGTGGATCATCTACTCTGTCCATGGTGGACCCCTGCAACTGTCCCACGTATACCTCATGTTTTGCATGCTTTGACAAAACTTCCAAGACAGCCATGACAATGGTTGCCTGCGTTGGAGTAGACACAGTCTTGAGAAAATATCCATCTGGGTTCTTAAGGAGTTCATCATATTCAGGTGTTCCTTTCTCTGGAATGAAGCGCCTGCTCATGGTGGGCAAATTGGGCATGTATCCTCCATAGGAGTACTGCCCAAAGTTGACAGCAGCATGGTGAGCAGATGTAGTCCAGATGATAGTTGTCAGTATTTGGACTGCTTCATCCAAAGAATCCATCTTGTACCATCTACTCGGATCGTCCTTGTGGTCTCCATGCCCCACATTTACTATTTCATCCCACCAAGCCTGCAATTCTTTGTCCCTTTTAATTGAGAGATCATCCTTGTAACACAGAGACAAATAGTCTGAAATCCATTCCTTTAAGGCAAACCATATTTCAATGCCGTCTACAGCATATGGGTAGTCCTCGATCACAAGCTTCAAACCATTTGGTGCGTTTGAATCTCGGACAGCCATTCCCCTGCACGGTACATGTTAAATGGAAGAATTAGTTTAATTAGGCCTTTAAATTAAATTAAGGAAATCTAAAACTTGCAGTGAGCAATGAAATTGGTGTATCATTTACCTTTTAAGTAGGTCAGCTTCCAATCCTTGCTCGTTGAACTTCCACTGTTTGTAGGCTTTAGATGAAATTTCCATACTATATTTTCCTGGTGTAAAGCCTTGTTCAATAATACCTCCTGCATTTATCAAACTCTGACGGGCAGCTTGATTGATGTCCATTGTATCGAGACAATGGGGGATCAATAATTTGTATACTGGGTGCATTCTGCTTAGTTGTCTGTGGGTAGCAATAATGTAAGGTTCTGCGACGCAGTGAGTTGTCAGCCTGCGGTCAATTACAAAACAAAAGTTTGCCCAAGTTAGCAGCTCACTAGCCAATGGTTTGCGTCTTCCATCAGTACAAGTGATATTAATCCTGAGTGATTTTACTCCGCCATTGAGATGTTTAATGAAAGTGTGTCAGTGAGAACTGAAATACAATGTACCAGTGACTGATGAGCTCATGGTAACCTGCATCATTGACTCTGGCATGAGCTCTGGCCAGCTGCCACACTGCTCCTTCCTCTGTTCCCTTGTTGCCTGGTGTAAAAACCTTTCTTACATCTGCTTCCTCATTAGTTGGTGGCAAGCACAGCTCTATGGCTACTGGCTTTAATGCTCCGTCCTTGCTGAGGAAAAAGACTGTGCGGCTTGCGTATGCTTTAACATCTTTGGAAAGCTTGTTGATGCGCTCGATGTAGGGCATATAAGCATCATAGTAGTCCACAATAAACAACCTTTTTAATGCTGTTGCCTGTAATTTTAACATTAAATTTAATTATATTTTGATAACAAACTACACAGATAAAACAAGATCAATTTTTTTAGGAGAGAAATTACTTGATCCACAGAAAGGCCTTCAAGGTTCTTTTCTATGTGTTGGGCTGTGATGGTACTCTTCTGTGGGCCGTACATCTTTTCATCTAAGCTACTCGAGGGAGGAAACTCCTGTCATAAAACAGCAAATGATGCTATTTCAGATAAGAAAGAAGGGTAAAAGGAAACAGATTTGGGCATTGAGAATTTGGGTTACCTGTAGGCACTGAATGACAATTGGATTCATGCCTGCAAGTGTTTGCCGTGCAAATTCCTCGTCGCTTCTCCATGCAAACTCATCAACTGTAGCGCAGAACATTAGTCCAACTCCATTTCTATACGGTTAAATTATATAATCAAAATTAGAACCAGTCGATGTATGTTAAGCTTACATTCGACAACTTGTGGACGGCTGAAATTTACGAGCGGGGTGTTTTCCTTCACATCATCGAGGAGTCCCTGGATATATTGGACTGGGTTATTAACTTGACGGAGTTTCCTGGGAGAACTATAGGCGCTTCTCAATCCCCGCTTGTAAATCTCACTGACGTCCTCGAAGGATTCGAAGGCGTAGTCGAAGAGATTAGCGAGAGTGGGAATTAGCGCGTTAGCAACTGCCTCTATTATGTGAGCTCCAAAGTCGGAAAAGTCCGTGTAAGGAAACCTTTCGTCCGGAGGAACAAAGGTCGAGCTTGTTCGGGTCTCAAATTCCGGAGCTGCAAAATATTTTTCCAAAGAGAGATTATATTAACATTCTATTGTAAACAGATTTATAACTACAATGTACTAATAAAGTACTAAACTTCTATACCGTTTTTAACGCGTGGACGACCCGTTCTACATCTTCTAGGATAAGGGAACTCCTCCGATCCTCCCAGCACTTCCCTCCGCAGATCTGGATCTTTCTCTGGGTTGCCAATATCGTTGTAGACGTCATAATCGTATATGAGATCATACACCTTCCTTTGTCCGGTTCCGTTTCCTCGCATGGATATCAAATCTAATTCCCTGAATTTCCTCAAACCCTCTGGCGTTTCCTCCGGAAGAAAGCTCTGATAAAACAAATTTATGTCAATCCTATGCCCACGAATTACCCAGATTAAATATTAAACAGAATTTGCTTATGATAGGAAATCTATGGCACACCTTATTGGCGAAGAAAACACGGTCGTTAGGGTTGAACCTAGAAGGGGCTATCCAAGAATCGCATTGAAAATGAACTTTGCCCTGCCCTGGGATGGATATGGTGAGTGATTTCAGGAAGAACTCTCTGTGATGCATATTCTTTATGATAAATGCCCCCGGGAAACCAAGCGCAGAGTTCCATTTCAAGTTGATTGTGTAGCGTGTCTCACTTAAAATGGGTCCGTCCCACGGGCTCCACTCTAAATATGAAGGCTGGCCGGCCGTCTTCCCTAGTCCAGTTTCTACAGGGAACACATCACTCATCAATATATAAAGCCTAAAAACATTGATTGTTCATACCCTGCGAAGAGTATATATCCTATATTTTAAAACTGTTAGAAGTTGTGAACATCTATGTTGATTTATTAACACAATATTGGAAAGGTAAAGAAACAAACTAGTATTGGATGCAGAGGAGCAAACTATGTTAGAATGGCCATTTCCTTAACAAATTTTAATCATTGATTTTAAAAGCAGTTGTGCAATGTATAGAATACCAGGATCAACTTGGTCGCTGCTGACAAGCTCAAGATTAACCTTTTTCCCTATCAACTCAGAAGCTTCATCAGCCAGTGTTGCAGAGTAGTCCGTAAGGTTGAGAAAAGTCACCTTCTGCAGTACGACTTCGCCTGTAATTTCATATTCCCTCACTGAATCCATGTTACTTGCTTTGCTCAATCACTCCAACTCTATTGTTTTGGCTCTGATAAACAACGCAGATCATGGGTTTCTCTTAATCTCTGTTCCTCTATTAATAGCTTTTCAGAGTTCTCTGGGAGGCAAGTACGCGGGTTTAATTTGCAGTCAAATAGAATACTGTGTCTTTGATAGAATACTATTTACACCTATTAGTTGGACACTGCACAACTACTGGCCCCTAAAACAATTCAAAACCGCGTAAATTTCCAGTCGTAGAATACTATTTAGAGCTAGCTAATAAAAATCATTATTATTGACTATTTCATTATTGAGTCATTTAAATAAAATTTAATGATATTGATCATTATTTACTAGAAGCATGAAATTTCATTGTATATCTGTTTGTTTTTTAACATATTCACATAATATTAATTATCTAAAGGAAAAAACCGGTAAATTTTGTTGTCATCTAATAATTATGTCATAAGTGTTATTTTAAATATCTACAAATTCAGATTATTGTTTATGGAGAGTTCATTTAATTTTTTTAAATAATCTTGTTGAGTATTTTGTGGAACTTTTGATAATTACATGGTTTTTTAAATTTTCTACCAATAAATAATGTTATATTTTTAAAATGGTGGTTGGTTTTTAGAATTTTATATGAATATTTGATGTTACTTGTTGATGTGCTCTATGACACCACATCATATAAAAAATTATTCTATGTCAATACAAAAAAAATCAACTTTGCTCTCAACATCATCTCCCCCATATAAAAGTATATTCCAAACTCTCCTCACAAAATCAGCCCCACCACACAAATAGATATAGAAACCTTTTTAATGAACCCATGTGTATATATGACATACCCCAAATTCATGATCAGCTATTTACCGAACGAAAATTCACTGCCAGCAATTCACTGCCATGAAAAATTCAGTGAAGGAAAATTCACCGCCAAGTAAAATCCACCATCAACAATTCACTGCAGAAAATTAACTGCTTTAATATTATTTTTTATTTTATTAAAAATATTAATGCGGTTAATTTTTCACAGCGGTGAATTGCTGACTATGAATTTTCCTAAAATATGAATATATATAAATATAGATAATAACAATTTTTTATTATTTGAATTTTTCAATAATATTAGATAAATTACTACATGAATGCAGTCAATATCCACCTAAAATAAACTAAACAAAATAAAAAAAAATAGTATTAATAATAAATATATGCTAAAAGTATATAAATAATTGTTTGGCTAACAGTGGTGAGGGTTCCTATACAAACTTATTACTGCTCATTCTTTGCAGTCTACTTCAGTTACCTCCATCAAAAAAAATTAAAAATTTAAAAAGACATGTGAGAATGTAACATTATATCTCGTTTGACACAGTTTTATGAAGCGCGGATCTGATTCATAACAGGAAATTTCCACGTTGTAAACATGATAGCACCTCTTAGAGTAACGTGATAAATAATGCACAAAAGAATTTGATAACAATGTAAAGTTCGGGATTTGGACGAGGCACTGTTCATGTTAATCTCTTTTCTATTTAGTCATAGGATTACTTTCTAGAAGTACGAGCAATTTTATGGCCACGTGTTAAAGACCTATTCACGTCAGGAAAAGTATTTCTTTTAATTGTGTAAAAGGAAGTTTGATCCGTTGAATATTAAGTAGACAATTTTCAATCCAATAAAATTGAGCTCCAATGATCAAACAATTTAACAATCTCAGTTCTCTAAAAATTGGAAACTAGATAATGCATTGAAAGGTCAATTGGATAAGCACATGTATTTGAGAGAAAGTTTAGGGAGCATTCAAAATAGAATATTATTTTAAGCAAATAATAAAGTTGATTGTAAATTTTATCAAATATTTTTTTAATAATGTTTATTTATTCAATATATTCAATGTGTTAGATCATTTTCTCATTGTATTCAATTAGATATAAAAATCATTAAGTAAATTAAATGATATTAATTCTTTAAATTATAATGATATATTAAAGTGATAAAAAGTTTATTCTTTATTAATTATTATTAACAAATATTTGATCACTTTAGTGTTCTACTTAGACATTACATAGTTTATGAGTCAAATAGTTAAAGTTAATTTTTATTTTATTTATATTTGAAATTGATAAAAAATTGCACTTTATTTTAGTTGAACGAAAGTATAGAAATCTTGGAGAGAAATTCAAATGGAAGATTCCAAGCAAACAATAAATTTGGCTACCAATTCCCCAAAAGATATTTCTTAGTAATGATTATCCATTAAATTCCTTTCAAATATTAGACCACTCTATTAGAGTGAATAATTTATCTATTCACTATACTTAAGTGTACTTAGGTTGATGTGGTTAGACAACATCTTGTCTAACTAAATGTGCAACCTTTAAGCCTTTAGAGGTTATCAAGTTATTTGGTAAACCTCATGTGCTACCTTTTTGAGGTTGGATGACTTTCCATCTCACTTCAACTTGGTCACTTAACACTTGACATCAAGGTTGATGACTTGGTCAAATAGGTTGTTGGTTTGGACATTCCTAGTGATCCATAAGTTGACACCTATAGGACACTTTTCTACTCATTTGTGCCACTTCATGGGGCACTTGTCAATCCACACCATAGGTGGATTGCCTCTTTGTTTCCTACATGTTAGTGTATAGTTTTAATCATACACTTAGGCAATAGTTATGGAGATTGATTTCTTGATTGAGGAGTCCTATCCTCAATTCATGAAGATTGAAAAACTTGATTGAGAAGTTCTATCCTCAATTCATGAAGATTGGGCTCCTATATTATGTACATCTTTTCCATCTAAATGATAAGTTGATTTTATACAAACTCATTTTATGTGCTTGATTATTGTCTTTACAAATCTAGAGATTTCTTCATTGTATCAGAGACGATAGGAGACAGTGCAAGCCAAGCTCCCTTATCCCTCACACCCAAGCCCACCACGCTCCATAAACGAGGGTAACTTGCAAAGAGTGGTGCACTTAGAGATGCCATAGACCTCCTAAGCCTATGCCACAGACCTCTTAGGCCAACACCAGAGATCTCCCAGGTCGGTGAGTGTTGGAAGCAGGAGCACAAATTTGTGCATATTCATTTTTTTTTAGCTTGAAAATTTATCTTTCCAGATCTGCAAAATTCCACAAGGTATTGAAGTAGTTGAAGACAACGTTAGGCCATTGGTGAATGCATTGAATAGTAAGTAAAAATTACTATTCACCAGGTTGACTCTCTTCCTTCATTTTGTGGCCCCAAGCGATCAAATCTCTCTATGTTTGGGTGATTAACATCACTTTATGTGATTGGAGGGCTCGATTCACTAGGTGCGGGGTGTAATTTTGTTTGGAGGCATGATTTAGCCAACCGATTGAACTTTTGTGTTCAAATTTCTTGGTTTTCAAGCTAAGTCTCTTCTTTCAATAGCCAGAAGCATAATTTATTCTACATTTGAGGTTGTGGGAGTGGTTAACCTGTGGGAGGCCATAGGAGTTCAGACGCTGCTCAAAGCAGCCCCCATCCATTCCCACATTTTTTTTTGTTGATCTGGTTGTGAATCCATAGGAAGAATTGGTTGCAGGAAGATTTCTTTATATTTATTTTCCCCTAACTAGTTTTAAATAGCCCTAGATTTTATTTTTTTATCATTGTAATTTATTCTTTCATATAAAAACAATTTATGAAATATAAAAGTATTTATGCTTTTATATATGCATTAAAAATAAATAAAGGAAAGAGTTAAAGGGGTTTTGTTTTGTCTACAAACCCTTTTCTCATTGTAAAAAACACTAATTGATAAAGTGCCAACTTTGGGGGGGGCTCTTTATAATTAATGAACTGAAATAAAGTTCTAAAGGGGGTTATTACATTTTTTATCATGGTATATAAAACTCATTCTGCTGTAATGAACCTAAACAAGGGAAACTATAAGTCTTGGTGTGAAGGGATCCTTAAAAATCTTAGGTATCACAATCTTCTACCTCATTTGTATGGACTTATCCCTGAACCTAGTAATCAATTTCAGAAGGATAAATGGGTTAATAAAAATGATCATATTGTTGGATTAATCAACTTACATATACCACATGGCACTTTGATTAATATCATGGATATTGAGAGTCCACATGCATTATGGATCACAATTTGGGAGATGTATGGAGACTCAAATGTTTCTCCATTCCCACATGATCCTACAATAATCACAAATGATATCCCACATCATGAAGCATGTCATGTTGACATAGTGGAAGTCAACATTCCACCTCCTACTGTTGCTTCATCGGATTTCACAGTTGCTTCTTTGAAAGCTTCAAGTACTTCTTTGCAACAAGACCACATTAGTCTTCCTAGCATTGCTGATTGGGACATAATGCTACTTGACATTTCTTGTCTATTTATAGAGTCTCACATTGCTGACTTGGAAGCACAGATTAAGGACATCAGTCTTCTATTTGATAACACTTTTGATGAAGCTGCATCACCATTGGTCTCTTTGGATATTCATGCTCTACATATATCTTCACATGCTTCTCGATTTTCATCATCTTTATCTATTAGGCATGTGCCTGATTTGATTATGACATCCTTCGGCATCGACATCGAAACACATGAGCGCACTTCAAAGACATCACAATGGGCACCATCATTCTTGGATCAGTTTCAAATTGGTTCATGATTATTCATACATCTTCCTCTATATTCCTATCTAGAATGGGGATATATCTTGCATCTTCGAGTTGTTTCATTTCTTCCTAAGGGAAGGAACATTGTTCGATGTTCTTGGATGTACATCTGCATCTTTTTTTGACTATTCAGCCTCACTGCAACATGATATGTAGTATGGGGGGGTCTTAAAGACCTTCTATTATTTTCTCTTATATGGAAATCTTATTGTACTTTTGTGATAGAAGTAGTTCTTAGGGGGTCTTGATTCCTCCTTCTATCTTTCTTCTTATTTTAGTTGTACATCTTTTTCTTTCTCTCTTTTTGGAGGGTAGTTTTTTCCTACTGGGTTTTCTATCTTTGTCTATTTCTGAGAGTTTTGCATTGTGCATGGGTACCTAAAATGGCCTTGCAGTTGGGACCCATTTTTTTAATTCCCACCTAAGCTATGTTTAAGGGGGGGTGTTGGTGTGTCCTAGTTAGGTGTCATGTCCACTGGTCATCCCCATTTTTTTCCCAGCCCATGAGAGCTTAATTGTTTTTTATTTTCCTCTCTCTAACTTATTTAAAAATATTTGTTTTTCTTGTTTTGTAAATGAAAAATTCATTGGTGTAAATTTGCAATAGAGTGAAAATATTTTTTTCAAACTCTATTTAATAATGGTGATTTTACACTAATATATAAATTTCCTTTTTACCATCATTATTGTATGCAAATATATGCACTAAAATAAGGTGCCAAATAGGGAGAAAATAAAAAATATTAAAAAAGGGGGTATATTAGAGAAAGATATGATACTCCAAAATTTATTTTCTCAAAATTCTAAAAGTTGTAAACCTAAACAAGCATGGAGTACAATCAAGTAATTAAACCTCTTACACCTTTTAACTACCATGAGTGGAAGTTGCATGTACAACTTACACTCAAGAAAAAAGGTTTGTATAGAGTTACAATGGATACTAAAAAGGAACCAAATGTTGCCAAGGACAAAAGTGGTCCAATAAGCGTGACCAAGCCTTTGGATTATTGTGTTTATGATTTTTTAAAAAAAATCTATTTCATGTGGAGGCATTGAAAACCCCACATGAAGTATGGTCAACACTTGAAAAATTATTTGGGAAATTTGATGATATTAAAGGCCATGAGCTAGAAAATGAGTTAATTAGCTTAAGTCCAAGTGATTATCCAATATTACAAGAATATTTCACAAAATTTAAGTCACGTCACCAACAACTTAAGGAATGTGGAATTGAGAAGAAATATAATCAACTCATCTTATCAACTCTTTCCAAGTTGGGATCTTCTTATTCAGTTTTTGTGTCAACATTATACCCTACAAAAAAGGGCTTTGGGTTCTAATTGGTCTATGCCAAATATAGATGAATTTATTGTTGATCTAGTTAGAAAAAAAGATAAACTCATCTAGATGGGGGCCATAGTATACTACAAGCCACATTCTTTAGTAGCAGAAAGTGTAGAATCTAAAGGATTGACAAACAAAAATGAAAAAATAAAAGATATGGAAATACAAAGGGGAAAATCACAGAAGGAGGAAAATACTAAGAAATATGTCAAGTGTTCCTTTTGTAAGAAATTGGGGCATAGTGAGCTTGACTGTATGAAGAAATAAATAAACGATATTACTCAAACCATTAAGGAAAGTAAGATTATAAATTTTGGATCTTCATCATCTACAGACAATAAAAAGACAAAAGAGAAGTCAAAAGGACACGCTCTCTGAGTGATTGCAAGATCTACATTTTATTACTTCTCTTATTTTATAAAATGTCTCTTACTACTCTCTTTTTGGAGGATAGTTTTTTCTCATTGGGTTTTCTATCTTTCTCCACTTTATTTGAGAGTTTGCATTGTAAATGAGTTCCTTGTCTAGCCTTGTTGTCGAGACTCAAATTTCTATTATTTTTTGTGCCCACATTAGTTATTCTTAAGGTGGGATTTTAGTGTATAGTTTTAGTCATACACTTAGGCAATAGTTATTGAGATTGATTTCTTGATTGAGGAGTCATATCCTCAATTAATGGAGATTGACAAACATGATTAAGGATTTCTATCCTCAATTCATGGATATTGGATTCTCAATTCTCTCCTATATTATGTACATCTTTTCCATCTAAATGATAATTTGTTTTTTATGCAAATTCATTTTATGTGCTTGATTATTGTCTTTGCAGATCTGGAGATTTCTTTACTACATATGGAAGGCTTTGTACTTAAAGTAATTTGGGTCCGACCTAATACAATATTTTACATAGTTTACTCATACTTTTTTTTATCTCTATGATCTCCTAATTTTTATATGGTATCAAACTGTAGGGGGGATATTTACAAGCCAAAAAGGTGAATGAAATTATATTTTGTTATCTCCATTACTGCATGTTAACAATTACAGGAAGATGGTTCAGAATTTCTAAAGCATTTTGAGGCACTATTTAAAGTCATCTTCCACATCTCACAATATTCTAGAATTGACCCCACCCTTGAGGTGAACCAAATTATTTTCTATCCAATTTGTGGTGTAATATATTCTAAGAAAAAATGTGACACCTCTGCTCATAGAGGTATGATTGATTTGTAAACCCTTGGGGTTTGGGGCATAATATCTTCTTAGAAAAATTATGGCACTTCTACTCACAAACGTACGATTGATTTGCGTACCCTTGGGATGATTTGAAGGCGGATTGAGGAAATTTTTTCTATTCAAATCCTCAAGGTTTTCTCATAGGTGTGGTTTGTTTGGTTTGCTGGTAGTATTCTTGATGGGAAGAGAGTTCAGGCTTTGAAGTGGTGACCTTCATAACTACACTTTAGGCTATGTAGTAGATTATGTAGGCCTTCATAGCCCATGTCCAACCCCTATTTGGGCACTAATTACCTCAATTATGTTTGTTGTTTGGAGAAGGCTATGATTTTAGGCCTCGGGACATAAAATTCTAAAGCACCTAGCATTGGATGATGGGTTTCAAATTTCTATGGAGGGGATTTTATTAATAAAATAAAGGGGAGGATTGAAAAAATGGGGTTCACTCAAACGGCTCTAGGGGTTTTTTTCCCTTCTCGCCCTTCATGTGTATTTTTTTTGTAAAATTTTAGTTTTTGAAGCTTAGGTTGAAGATGAAAATAGAATCAAAATCATTGACCCAATTAGAGGATTATAGTCCTCAAAATGAGCTATCCATCAAGTACAATTTTAATATATTTTTGTTTTATTATTTTTTTTCTAGTTTAATTAAACATAGGTTTTTCACACAAAATGAAACTCTTTGTTTTGCACATGTGCAAAAGTCATAGATTATCAAAAAAAATGTAAAAAATGTGTACGTGATTTGTATTGATGTCCTTGAATTGAATTTTGATACATACCAAACAAATTTATGTGTTATATGGTCCACCTATTTCTAAATTGTAATTGGTTTGACTTCAAAACTTAATTAAGAAAAAAAATCAATTTAACACTATGAAACAAAATGAACATGCTAGATATTGTAGTCATAGATCTAAATTCAAAAAAAATAGAATTGTATCCTTCATAGAAAAAATTTATGTGTTATACGGTGAACATCACTCTTGAAAAATGGTGTTTAATGTTAAAAACTAGTTTTCAAAGGAGATGGAAAAACAAAAACAATTTTATTCCAATATTTTTTATAATTATATATTTAGAATCTACAGGAAAATGTCACAAATCAATAGTTTGCATCATCTTCAAATTCCTTAAGGTTTAGTAGATATAGGTTCCCATAAGTGAAAATTTTATTTAAAAAGTTCAATTCAATGTCATGTTTGGCCAAAAAGTGTAACCCACTATTGTGGGATCACCCAACTTGGGCATATCATCTAAATTTTTATTACAAGTTGTCTAAATATATTTTTCCATTATTAAATTTTCTACTAAATATCTCACAAAGTGGATGGTGTAACATAAGCATTATCTAGAGAGATAACTAAGGGTAAGATTTTGTAGATAATGAGGGATTCCTTGCAATTAGTTGTTCCAGTATCACCTATGTCAATCAGACATGTCACCCTTTTCAATTATCATGTTGCAATGATAAAATCCAAATACATCCTAATATTCACCGATTTTTAAAACACACATTAGACGATTTTTGTCCATACAACCCATTGTCCATCTAATTAGGAACAACAATATGTTACCACATATGTAGTCAAATCATGTATAATGCTGACTAAAACTACTTTCTAATAGAGATGGATTGATTATGGTGAGGGCTATGTTGTGCAAGGGTTCCACATCAACAGAGTCCATTTTGACCTATTTTTTTCCCTCACCTAAGAGAGTCCACCTACAAAACCCAAAAAAATCCAACTAGGAAAAAATTGCACGTGTTTTCAATATTTTGCAACTACTTTTTGAAATACACTTTTTTTGAGCTCAAAATTTTTAATATTCGATGGTGGCCACATGCTCTTTGTTTGATGGTTTCTCACCATGCCAGTCCTAGTGAACTTAACTCCCATTCACTACACACCTACTACTCAACACTCATTTTTCATCAGACTTTTCCCATTCACTTTGGCATGTGTTTCATTTGGTAGGGGTTTCTTTTTCTTCAGAACTATGTCATTCATGCTTGAAATTTGCACATGAATCCATCCATTGTAGGACTAGTGGTGTTTAACTTCATGGTTGAGGATTGTGAGGGTATGGATGAGTGGTGGTGATGCACATTTTTTAGTTTCTATGTTTTTCAACACATCCATTGCCAAAAGGAATTTTTCATCATAGGTGAGGTTCTCTTCCAACCTCACAAGGGAGATATCTCTCTATTGCATTTTTTTATTTTGAATTTTATTTCATGTTTTTTCTATAAGTAGCTTGTGACCAAATGACCAAAAGAAATATATATAGATATAGTGATAGTATTTGAGGTTGGAACCTCCATAAAGGTGATTGGGAGGAATCTATGTATTTGCACCCACCTTCAAGGAGACTCCACTCAATGATAACCCTAAAGATCTCAATGCAAAAGAGATTGAAATATTGTGATAAGGCTATCCTAAGGGCTCAATGATATTTAATAAGGGGTTCACCACCAATTTTAGACTTGGAAAAGACAATGTAGTGCAAGTTGTAAGACAAAACCCTAGCTGAATGTAAGCTAACTCTAAATGACTTAAAAAGATAAACAAAATTTAATAAAAAGCTATTAAACTAGAAGTGTGCACCTTAGAGACTAAAGAAGGAAGGATGGAGATCTGGATCACTAAAAAATATGTTGTTGATGTTGTGTGAGACTCATTCACTAAGTTGGGTGAATCAATCCAATTTTTGAGAAAATGTGCAGATACATGTTTCGGCCAAAAGGGTATCCAAATCTGTAAAAATCTTTGTCATGCCTATACAGTGGGACTTATTCGCCAATAGTGGTGAATCAACCCACTTCTACTTTTCTAGAATTTTTGAACTAGATTATGTTGGACTCTTGGTCTACTCTACTCTTTTTGACTGGTTTTCGGATCTGAAATTGCAAATTGGCACCTGTAGGTCTTCTCCAAGCTTCCCCAAGGCTTGATGACAACTTTGACAACTTTTCTCTAACTTTTCTTATTGCCAAATATGCAACCTAGCCTTGCAAATCATACACAAGGAGAGGGAAAAAAAAATTGGGGTCAGAGAATAGGGCTTTTCCTTGATAAAACCCCTTGTTGGTAATTAAACCTTGAAATGAAATAAAATATGAATCATGGAGAATGATGAATGAACAAATAAAAATGTTGCAACTCACCAAACCTTAGCAATAAGGTGCTACAAACATGTAAGTAATGGCTCCAATAGATGTAGACTTGGAATCTTGCATGATGTTGATAGATCTTTGAATAAAACACTTGTTTGAATTTATTCACATAGTACTAGTTTATATTTTTTAGCCAACTTGTACATTGAACTGATTTTTTTTAACTAAATATTCACATTTGCGCACCTATAGCGGCTAACTCATGAGGAATTGGAAGAAGATGCAAACTAGTGATTTGTGAAATTTTGTCTGTAGATTCCAAATATATTTTTTTCAATTTTTTTGGTATCATATTGCACTTCTTTTTCCACCTCCTCTGATAACTAGTTTTTAATAGTAAAAAACATTTGTAAAGAGGGATGTTACTAGCTAACACATAATTTTTTTTCTATGAAGGATAATTTTTTTTTTTTTTTTAAATTTAGATTCATAACTACGATATCTAGTGCATGGAAATTTTTTCATGGCCTTTTATTGATTTTTTTTTTCTTAATTTAATTTCAAAGTCAAACTAGTTATAATTTAGATATGATTTACTAGCTAAAACATAACTTTTTTTGTATGTATCGAAGTTCCTTTTTTTTGTTGGATCAAGGACATCATATCTAGTGCATAGATATTTCTCAAAATTTTTTTTGATAATCTACTATTTTTCCACATGTGAAGAATAAAGAACTTGATTTTTGGTGAAAAACCTACTTTCACAAGAAATAAAAAATAATTATAATAATCAAATTAAATTTATTTAAAATTATACTTTTTGGGAAGCTTATAATAAGGAATACATACTTAAAAAATAATAATTTAAATGAATTTGTTTGATCCCCCAAAAGTTAAATCAAATGGGGTTTTCTATCAGCATTTTGATAGGTGTAAATGAGACTTTGTTATAGGTATGGTTTAAAACTAGTTTGGTTCTATCAAAGGGGGTTTAATCTAAGGTGGTTTGATAAAACCCTCTTTAATTGGAATCCTTCAAATAAAAAATTTCAAGGCTTAAATCATTAAATTGTCTAAAAATATGTCATTTATGTAAAAGTCAAGATCTCGTAGAAACTATAAACCACTATTGTGGGATCACCCACAACGTGATGAGATCAATATTTGACATGATGATTGACACTGGAATAATACTCTAGAATGTTTGATAATATTCCCTTGAATACCTTGAA
This sequence comes from Sequoiadendron giganteum, assembly GCA_007115665.2. Classification (NCBI taxonomy): domain Eukaryota; kingdom Viridiplantae; phylum Streptophyta; class Pinopsida; order Cupressales; family Cupressaceae; genus Sequoiadendron; species Sequoiadendron giganteum. The sequence goes on along the minus strand of CM021106.1, from coordinate 153,840,322 downwards.
TTATCTTGCTCAAATTCTCTTGTGAACTCAATTTTCTATAAGGATCACCTGATTGCTTGCTAGCTTGTTAGGTGAGAATATGAGAGAAAGAACCATGTATTTATACTAAATTATGTAAGAATTCTTGAAATTATAATACTACAAGCCGACATCGAATCTAAAAGAATAAAATCCCACTGAAATTTTGATTTAAATTTGAATTTTGGTCACACAAGACTCATTTGCCCAAGGTGGTGAATGAGTCCACCCAAGCCGAACATATGGGACCAAAAATGAAAAGTGCTTAGAAATGTGTGAAACCTACATTGGGGCCAAAAAGACTTAGGTGGGACTCATTTTCCCAAGGTGGTGAATGAGTCCCAGAACCTAAATCTAGGTTGCACAAGCTAGGAACACCTAAATTATGATTGGTCAATAATTGGTGTCAGGATTATCCTTGAAAAGATGTAACAAATGAGGCTTGTGGATGCAAAATAGGGCTAATTAAAGCAGAAAAAATCCCAATTATTAAAGACAAGCCTAAATAAGTATGAAAATGTGTTACAAAACTTTACAACACTCCAAATAAGGTAAGATTAAAGTTGATTTTAATTAAAATTATGTTTATTATGGTTAGCTATTTGATAAAACCCTAGAAAAGTGCGAAAGTGTGTTACAACACTTCACAAAATTTTTGCAAGGAACCATTAAAATTCATTAGTTAACAAGGGACCAAGACCTAATGTGAATTTTTTATCCACATTACAACACTAAATCAAGGCAACATGAAGCCAAAATCACAAGGATGGCCCAAACAAGTCAGAAAAAGTACAATGGTTACTTTTTCGATGACTCCATTTAGCCTCCATTTTAGTGAGAGGACAAATATGCACCAAGGGTTCTAATGTACCAATTCTAGCAAGATGAGATGACAACAATCAAGAGGGGTGATCAAGCCCCTAGGATCAAGATCCCATGACAAACCAACATGAACACAAAGGAACAAACATGGGAATGATATAAAGAGCAACAATAAAGTGCAAGCATACACTACCAAAGATTAAAAAGAGAAAAAGTGTGAAATAAAAGAATCAAAACAAGCTCTGACCATTTGTCCAATGTGATGTGGATCAGATCTAGGTTGTTTGTTCAAAAAAAGTATACTCACTCTTAGCCGATGGAACTCCTGGTTGTCCGTCGAGTGAGAAGTCCTAAAAGGTGAGAAACATACACTCATGGATGGTATGCCCTCAAACACAAACAAGTGGCTATGGGGAAAGTCATGCCTCTGATTGGGCTTCCCACTCAAACCATGCCAAAGTTATAACTCCTGATAACTTTAATAATGTGTCACAAAAAAATGATTTTCGAGCTTCATGAGATAAACCAAACTTTGTATGCTTGGAGCTCATGAAAAAATAGGATGGATCCACGAGTATGCAAGGTGTCCATATAAAAAATGCAAAATGAAAAATAGGAAATGTTCAAAGGAGTCTTTCTTATTTCATGCAAGGTCTTTAACTTAGGGAACACTATGCTTAATGTCTCTAAGAGAGGACCGATCAAAGAATATCAGATTCACAACTTAGGGGATGCAACGCATTGCATCAAGCAAGTAAGAGAAATATAATATGCTAAGAGAGATCATGCTCCTAAAGAACATTACACCCAATGTCATCCATAAAGAAAAACATGCATTGTATGAAGTGAGAGAACTACACCAAGAACTGAGAAAGAGGAAATACAAAAAAATAATGCCAATGTATGCCCCCACTTTAAAGAAACTGCTAAACATCGTGTTGTGAGAAATCAATTTAAGGTAGAAAATGAGAAATGGAAATAAGAAAGAAAACATGAGATCCAACTTGGAAAGCCCTATGACATGTCATATGTTTCTATGTGAGAATACTTCATGTGAGAGAAAAAGAAGAGAGAGAGAGAGATTTCCCCCAAAATGAGAATACCAAACACATAAGGGATCTATGGATTTGCGGTTAGTATTTTCTTTTCTATAATTTTGTTAGAGAGGTTGGAACTATCATCATCCCCCAAATACACATAGAACTGGAAGAATGACACAAAAAGAGTGAAAACAAAGGAAAACCTTTTGGGTCAACATGGAAGAGACATTGGGTGTCTCAATGCTTTGCATCATCCCCAAAAGGAAAACACGAGACAAATTAAAAGGAGCAACTAAAAAGGAAAAAGAAATACTTTTGGGTCAACATGGATGAGACATGAATGTCTTGACGCCTTGCATCATCCCCAAAAGGAAAACACAAGACAAATGAAAAAGAGATAAAGATAGAAAGCGAAAGAGATGCATGACATAGAAAAGAATAAAGGTACAAATAGAGGAATGCATAGAGAGAAAACATAAAAAAAATGTCACGAGGGATCACATTACACATGTGCAATCACGCAAAATAAAATGATAAAAGAATAATACAAAAGACTAGTAAGGAAAATGAAAGTCAACCTATGAGAACCTCATCTGCCTCTCAATCATGTTCATTATATACCAATGGTGGGAAACTAGCCAAAGGGACAAGAGAAAATTCTGAACTAGGAGAATCACCAGGTTCAACACTCTTTGTAGGAGATTTATCATTTAAGATCATGGAAGAGGAAAACATTGTATTTAGTTCATTATGCACCTATTCATCAATTTTAGCAGCCTTGTCACCATAATATAATTTAATCACAATAGGAGGTCAAAGGATAATGGCCATAGAATAGTTCACATCTTTTTGTGGAGGTTACATTGAATTGTCTTGTTTTGGGGTAGAGGTAGAGTCATCATGCATTGCTTCAGTCAAGTTTGGATCTTGATTTTATTTGTTTAATTCTTCATGTAACTTATGAGAAAGGGCACAACATATACACATATGCTCCCTAGCACCTCTGTTTCTTTCTTTTTCTCAAATTTCAATTGTGTAGGAACGGTTCGATCAACCATGGGATTATTTTCTTCTTGTGGGGGAAGAACAAAATAATGCATAGGGGGTTTGTTCAACCATCTTCTCTTTAAATTTTTAAAAAAAATTTATTAAGGGAGGTGTGACAAGATTTGTTTCATTATCTCTTGGTCGTTTGTAAGATGTAAGTGAAGTTTTTGTTTTAGGTTGGTCTTGGTTATTTGGGTTGTGGTTGGGTTCAAGAATGGTTTGGAGGTGGATGGGGACATGTTTCACAGGGAGAGCTCTGCTATCTTCTTTTCCTTGAACTTTTGATCGGAAAAAAATAATAATTCTTCTTGAGGTTTTATAGGTTCTATGGGCTTGGGCCAAAAGGCTTCTAAGGAAAAGTTTCCTTTGAAAGACAAGGGGTTAAAGTCGCTATGATGAACAATGAATATTTAATTGTCAAAGGGAAACTTTAAGAATTTATGCACAACCAAAGGGACAAATTTCATTTAGAAAAGCCATGGGTGGCCTAGCCTCACATGAAATTGGTTTGACTATGGGATGATGAAGAACATGACATCTATTTTTTTTGGTCATATTTGCAATGGAAGGGTGATCGATCCCAATGTAGGGAAAGAAAAACCATTGTGTGTCTTGATCCATGCTTTCGATGTATCTTATATGTCTTGATAGAGTTCATGTAAAAGTAAGAATTCCCCAGTGATCACAATCTCTCCACAAGTAGGATCTATTAATATCCCATTAAAGGGCTTATCAAATATATACGGTCGGCTATGTAGAGAGGACCGTCAGGTAAATTTTTAATTATGTCCTTAGTAGAGAAACCAATGTCAAGAGAACTATTAGGTTGGCCCTTACGATAGATGATGTCTATTGCCCCTAACATTTCATCTATAGGCATTGATATAACTATTTAGAACATAATCATTGATTTCATTGTTTGTATCAACATTCGTCACATCATTGTTTGTGGTTTCACTGGCTTTGAAAAATGAAATATTATGTTTGGTCATTAGGTTGGTGAGAATATAAAAGTTCTGGTTTAGAGGGGTAGTAGACTTATTTCTCTGATCACTGAAACCTACAATGGATAGACAATCATAATCAATGAGGTCTTGCACAAGATGTTTAAGATTCCTACAATGTTTCACGTCATGTAAATTTTATTGGTGATAGTAGAAATAATAATACGATTTAAATCTTAGAGTTAAATGCTTATTAGGTTCGATTGTTCTGACGGGAGGTCAGGTAATCATTTTTTGATTCATAAGTTGGGACATGGTATTGTGAAGAGTATCGGGTAGGGGAGTGAATTGTCTTTTCAAATCTCTATAACTAAAGGACATCATGGCTTTGATAGTAGCTACTTGGTTATTAAAATTTTGAGTTTTTTGTTGAGGGGGATTGAATTGAAGGAACCATATTATTTTTTTTCTAAAAGGTTGGGAATTGTTTTGTTGTAGGGCTTAGATCTCTCAATTCAGCTAGAAGTGGACTTTGTATCTCGACTACTAACCGAATTTTGAAAATCATGAAGGGTGGTGCAAAAATGCATGAAGGATGGGAATTTCATCATGGTAAGCTTGTCTTGGATCTTACTTTGTAGATTATCTATGAACATATTTTGAAGTTGTGGGTCATGGACCTTGACATCAATTTGGGAATAAAGTGATTGATATCATGAGATATAATTAGTTATCTTTTCTTCTTATTTTTTCTTGCATCTCATCAGATTGACCAAGGTAATCTTGGGATTCATATGCACTTATAAATAGTTTAAAAATTCCTCAACAATTTCATTGAATGAAAAAATTAAGTTGTTTGGAAAATAAGAGAACCACTCCAAGGTTGTATCTTTCAATGACCTAGGAAAGAGTTTTTCCAACAATTTATCATCAAGGACAAAGTCACTACATAAGGCACTATAGGAATTAACATGGTTAGAAGGATATCCCTTCCCTCCATATTTCTCAAATCTAGGCACCCCTACACCTTGTTGCATCAGGGTTTGCAATATTTCCAAGGATAATGGAATGTTTTTTACATAATATGTAAGTGGGCCATTTTGATTTTTTTTATGTTGGAAACTTTATTTTGAAGGGATGAAATGGTTTGGAAAAGTTGTGTTATGACAGGGTCATTTCTTATTTTATGAGATGGAAGTGAAAGTGGTGATTGATTGTATGTGTTTTTTGGACAAGTGAATGGAATGCTTATAGGTGGTAGTGTAGGAGATATAACTTGTGATGCCACATAGGAAGTAAGGATGCTAGCCCGAATACCCAAGGAAGAAATCACATTACTAACTTGTTGCATTTTTGTTGTGACTTGAGGAGGTGTATAGGTAGGTGTTCAGGCTATTGGTGTTGGAGGAGGAATTTGGGTTCCTCCTTGGGTTGGAACATTACTTGTTAGTGTGAGTATAAAATATATGAGTGCATAAGAAAATAATACAACACACCAATGAAACATTATATTAGAGAATTCAATTGATAATCAAATCAGCGTAAACAAACTCTCTAATGGCATCTCATTGTCATCTATCTCCAAGAATTTTTCAAGTGATTATGCCTCTTAGATTGAATGTATGCACATGACTTATCAAATGACAACCTGAAGAATGAGATGCTGGAAATACAATAAACCTTTCTACATGATAGATTTCTAAAATGATATGTTTTAGATGATTGTGCAAAGATTGTGATAATGCTATGATGTTGATAATGTAATGTTGTGGTTTAATTACAAAAATTAAGATGCAGCTAATGGTAAACCCATGATTCAAAATAAGTGATGCTAAATGCAAATGCTAAAGTGCTAATACTAGTATGCTAAGATAACAATGCTAATGAAATTTTTGCAAAATGTACTTATGCTCCATTCTTTATATATGAAATGTTGTAAATGAAGTTCCTATTTATATATTTTTCCAAGGCATCAACCTATGTGGCAGGATTCAGCGGTTTGGATTTCATCTGGAGAGATGGATGGTTGCAGGTGAAGAGGTTAGAGAGAAACAAGGAGAGTGTTCCCTTTAGAAGAACAAACTGCCAAGTGTGAAGGAGAATCAAATGAGGGTGAAATCCAAGTGTCTCAAATTGGTTATAATTTATTGAGCATAAATTCCATTTAAATATTAAGAATATTTAATTTCATGAGACACATGATGATGTGGAAAATGAGAAGTTGGTAGAAATGTGACTAAATTCAAATTTAATAAAAGGGAGTAAATTAAATAAAAAAAACTAATTGAATTTGTTTATTTAATTAAAACATAAAGAAAATGATTTAAGATAAGAAGAATTTAAGAAAGTGAAACTATTTAAATAAATTTTTTGATTTATTTATAAGTAGAAGAATTTAAGATTTATTAATTTTAAATAAATTGTATTTAATTAATTTCTCCAGGCCAATTTTAAGTGCATACATTTTGTCCCTCTTTGAAGTAATGTGTTTGTGACACATTGCTTCAAAGAAAAAATGATAGTGCTAATAATAATAATAATAATATTTCAATATGCCCCAAATGTTGATTTTGGGTGATGACGCAAGTATGCCCCTTCGAGAGATAAAGCGGGAAACTTTTGAATTTTTAGAATTTTTCTGAATTTTAAATTTTTTGAAGATTTTATGATGATTTTCAAATTTTATGATGCTGAGATGATTTATCTCCCAAAAATGAAGAATGATCCTGCCAATTTGATTAATTGATTAATTGATGCCTTTGAAAAATAAAATAAATCCCACTTAATTACCCCTTTAGAAAGTAAAAAGGTGAAAAAGAGCCTCATTTGAATTCATTTGCATTTTTGAGATTAAGTTGATTGAACACTTGGAGAAAAATGGTGATCCCTTTCCAAACCCACCGATTCGAGCAAGTTCGACGTCACAACCACTCGACCACGTATGGACCTCTGGTACATGCCCTAAGAAATCAATTTGTGAAATTTGGAAAAAAATTGGTGCGGTTTTGATGTTTTGAAATCTGCAATTTACGTTTTAGTGCATCTAGGGCCCGATTTACCGCATAGACTTACCTTTTTAGTACATAGAGTGAATGAATGCATTTTTTTAATGTTTAGTTCATAGGTTTAATGGTGTAGCGCATGTAGATATTTTGTTGCATTTATGTCTTGATTTAGCGCATTGGTAGAATCATTTAGCACATCTACTATTGTAGTGCATTTGTGTTATAAAATAGTGCATCTAATGACTGTTATAGCACATTGAAAATGTTAGTGCATCTGATGATTATTCTAGCACATTTGATATTTTTAGCACATTGATGTACTATTATGGTGCATTTGGTATTTTGGTGCATTGATGAATTTTTTTAGTGCATCCATGATTTCAATGTATAGAAGCACTATTTCAACGCAATGACACCAAATTGGTGAAATTATGATTATTCTTCTAGATTTCGATGTTTGATGATCGTGCCAGCCGATATTTTAATGAGTTTGATTGATTGATCTCATGATGGGTGAGGATCAATGATCTAGGATAGATGATTATTGACCTCATGATAGTTAAGGGTCAATGATAGACGCTCATTGAGATTTGATTGAAATCTCATTAGAACTGGTTAGATTGATTGAGAGGTTGATTGATAAGATGTCGATTTGTGATATGTTGTGATTATAGGAGGATTTGAGATTTCTTCAATCTCGGGAGCAATTCTCGAAGACTTGCGACATGATTCCATAGTTGTTGCATGCTGATTTAGATGTGATTTCATGATGTAGGTTGACTCCTTTTATTGATATGCCCCAATATATGATTAACAGGAGACTTATGACAACTTTGGCTGAGAGGTGGTATAGTGACCACAACACCTTTCATTTAGCCATTGGTGAGATGATAGTTACACTAGAGGATGTATATCATATCTTGGGGATTCCTATTGTTGGTGAGCTAGTGGTTTATGACCACACAGAGCAAGGAGGTACTGATGTACTGCAGAGGATTTTCCATGATGACAAGATTAACGGATATGAGATTCCATTGTGGGAGATGGTTTCTTTATATGAGCCATTATCTTGTGTTCTAGTTAGTTTCATTGGAGGTTTTCTATGTCCCGACTGTAGCTCAAAGGGACTATCAATCAGTTGGGGTCGGATATTTTAGAGCATGATTACATTGTGGGTCAGATATGTCAAGGGATATTGCATGTTGGCTCATTTGTGTCATGATCTTCATTAGGTGGTATACGTTGTATATGCTGGTCTATCAGTTGGGGTAACACTACTACAAATTTGGGCATGGGTGTAATACCCCTCCGTTTTGTTTCTTATTCAAGTTGCTTTATGCTATGTTTGGTTGCAGTTACTTTGATACTGGATACATTTTATTATGATGTTTTGATCGTTACTATTGAGTGACAACTATTATTGTGAGATGTCGTTATCTGATTATTGTTTCACATGCATTATAGATTAATGTTGTTGTAGAGTTAGCATGAGATGTTATTATGAGATTATTGGAATTATGATGGAAGTGTCAGTTTCGATGAGTGTATTGGTGAAGAAGACGGGTTCGCATCACTCGCTTGCGAGCGCCCTACGAATCTGTAATTCTTTCTTCACGGTGTGTATTATATGCTGGATATATTGTATGATGTTGTTTACTTGGTTGCAGGATTGCAGGTACACGACATCGACTCCACCTGGCTTCACAGGTTTGAGCGTGTCGATCCAACGGTTAAGTTGAACGGGAGATAGTAGCTAGGTAATATGTGTCAAGTCTATACCCTAGCCTTAGTGTGTCATCAGTTGTGTGTGTTGAGTCATTGTCTGTCTTGCTTTGATGTTATTTAATTCTGAAGCATTCTTGATGAGAAATAGATATTTAGAATAATTGCATTTAAATCATGTTGATGATTAGTTAATTTAAATAATGCAATGTGGATAAAAGTTTATACTTAGATTAATTAATTATATTTAGTTTATTTAATTAATTAAAGTTAATCCAAGGGGGTTGAATTTAATTATTAAATAATTAAATTAATTAATTAAACATGATGCAAGAGAATGAAAGGAAATAAAAGAATTAGAATTAATTTTGGAATTTAATTCCAACGTGTGAGAATTAAATTAGAAATTGTAATTAAATGTTTATTTGAGAAATTGGTTGCAACTTTGGAAATTAATTTATTATTTGAAATTTCATTTTAAATTGAAAGTGGGTTTTTGAAAAGTGAAATTGAAATTGAAATTGAAATCTAATTTGCATGTAATGTGAATTAGGGTTGTAAATATTGAAATTGAAATTGAAATTGAAATATCTAATTTGCATGTAATGTGAATTAGGGTTGTATTAGGTATTTTTGATTTATAAAGAATATATATTTTAATTTTAGGAAAGAGAGTTTTTAGAAAAATACATTTTTACAGCAGGGAAGAAATTTTGGAAAATTTGCATAAGGGTTTGAAGAAAGTTTGATTGTAGAATTGATTGAAGGAAAGATTGGTTGCATTTGTTGGATTTTGGATTGGATTCATTGGAGGATTGAAGAAAATTCAGGAAATCTTTGGAGGAGGCTTGCATCAAAAATTCATCTCTTCTTGTAGCTTCTTGTACCAGGTTTTCCTCTTTGTGTTTTATTGTTCTTGATTGTTTCCTTTAAAATAGTAATGATTAAAGATTTGTTTGTTAAATCTGTTTTAGAAAATAAATTTGATATTGGAAGAAAAGAATTAAATAAATTTACAGCCTTTGCTTGTGAAAATTCTTGAGTGAAAATTGTGAAAACCTTAGTTGAATTTAAATTATTTGGAGAAATTGATTTTATTGTTATTGAAATCAAACATAGAGATTGAACAATGCATTTAGAATTTTTTTAGAAAATGAAACCCTTTGTTATTATTAAAAATCGGATTTTAAAATCTGCAGTATAGTTATATTTTCATGGCAAAATGGTCTGGTTGCGCCACCTATAACTTCACTTTCACAAACTGGGTTTTCAAGAAATTTAAAGGGTTTTTGCATTTTGAAGTTTTCCTACTCTTGTCCAAAAATCTCTAATACCCAGATCATATTTTTTGAGTTATGCTTAAAACATGAGACTACTATTAAATTATTTTCCCATGGCTGTTCTTAAAATAAAATAATAATAAATTGGTATTTATAAATATTAATATTTTATGTATTGTTATTATAATATTAAAATATTATTTAATAATATTTTATATTATAATTTATAATACTAAAGTATTATATTTATTTATATTATTTTAAATAAAATTTGTATATTAGATTGGTGGATTTAAAATTATAAACATATGGGAAATTATTGCTATTTTAAAATGACATGTTAAAGTTTAATTGAAGGAGTTAAATATTTGATTTAAAGAATGCATAATTTAAAATTAAATGGTGGAATTTAAATCCATATGTAAAAGGTCCAATTATTAATTTAATTTAATTGGAAAAATATATTTATATTTTGAGATATTGATGATAAAGGATATTTTATTTTGAATTAATCAATTTGATATTCTGCAAAGGATAGAAGATATGTTAATGATTAAATATATTCAAATATATTAATTTATATTTAGTAGATATATAGTGAAGGTATATATCCATTTGAGAGAATAAATAATATTTTATCTTATTTTATTATGTTGTTTGCAAATTGGGTATTATTAGTGTTTTAAAAGAAATGATTAGTATGTGTAGAAAATGTATAGAGAAAGATATTTTTTAATAGAAGTAATTACTTGATTTAAAAGAAAATATTTATTTTGTTAATATGATTGAAGAAAATATATTGAAATGTATATATATATCCATGAGTATTTTCAATCAGTATTTACCTTATTTTATTTGAGTGCGTGTAATTTAGCTTTGCATGAAGAATTTAAATGATAAGTTTTGAATGTATGGTCAAAATTGATAAGGAAAAGGATATTTAAATATATTGAAGAATTATAGAAATATTTATATTTAAATGTTTGTTTTAATTATGAGATTTAATTATAAACAATATGAATGCGTGGTCAAATAGACAAGCCAAAAGATATTTTTATTCATTGATGGAATTTCATGTTTTAAATGGATAGTTGATGAGACATAGATTCCGGATAGAAAATTGAAAAGATTGTTTGCAATAGTGTTAGGTTGCATTGGAAGTAAATTTAGGAACTAACTATATTGAAAAGGCAAATAGTTATTATATTTTATTTAGTTCCATAGAGAAATCTAGTCATTGTAAATAGAATATTAATGGTGTCTATATAATATGGAGCATATATATATTCAGTGTAAAATTTATTATCGTATTTTATTTTTATAAGACGTATGTAATGTATTATTAAATAGAGATTTAAAAATGGATTGATTAGTATATATGGAAAATGGATAGAGAAACAATATGTTATTATATTAAAGTGATTGAATGTTTTAAATAGAAAATTGAATGAGATGTAAGATTTGGTTAGGAAATGGAAAAAGTTTACTTGCATGGATTTGTGTCGATTTAAAAGTAAATTAAGAAGTTGTTTTTATTGATGAAGCAATCAATTATGTTACTTATTAATTTCTATTTAGATTAATTGAATCATTGTGATGGAATTATGAAAGAGATATGGATTTAGTATATCCAAAAGTAGTATCTTCCTCATGCTTATCTTAAAGGATTTAATTCTTTGTATTTAGTAAAGGGGAGTAAGTTTAATTATTTTAGATTTCCAATAATGAAAAGGGAAATAGGGGTTATAATTATTTTAGATGATTTACTTATCATGTCTTTGACTTTGTCAACACTACCTATTGAATGAGTATGGATTTAGGAAATCCAAATATTAGATTTGATTGATGACTTGAATGCTTTTGTTGCTATGTCGTCAAGTTGCATTGTTGGTTTTGAGATTTAGTGTTAGTTCTAAATTATAAGTCTTCCAGAAGAACTAAGAGGATAAGGGTTGTTGAATCTTTATGCCATCCAGTTGTTTCCTTTGGGTAGTGCATGGCGTCTTTTCAGTTTTACCCAGTTTTCATGAACGGGGATGTTTGCACCTCCTTGTTTAGGAGCGGATTATGGGATCCGTGTCTCCTTGTATGGAGTGACCTTGTTATATGGTTTCATCTTGTTGCCTCCTGTGAAAGGAGTGGACTATGTGTTGTTGCCTCCAAGATGTTTGGAGTGAGATATTTTGTACCTTCTATGAAAGGAGTGGACTATGTGATTGTTTCCTCCAAGATGTTTGGAGTGAGTCCTTTTATTTGTATCCTCTTTGTGTTGGAGTGGATTATGATGCCTAGTTGGTATGCACTTGTGTTTCCCTTGGTGGATTGTTTGGGTGTGTGTTGTCCATTAGAAGAGTGGCTTTTGTTAGGGGCCGGAGCCCAAAGTGGTAAACCGGGTAACCTTCAAAAGTGAGTTAATCAAGTGATAATTAAATTAATGTACTTAGATGATTAGGATGCAGTTCACACTAATCAAGATAATTTAATCCTCACTCATAGACACAAGGGCTTGTTTAGACTTGGGATGAGTGAGAAGGCCTGGAATGGCAAGATCAACTATCTAGTTCTTGCGAGAGGTAGTTGATTCCACATGAGTGAGTATGAGTGCCGGGATTCGGTTGAGGCCACCAGGATTACTTGTGCCGGAGCCTATGAAGAATGCCCAGAGGAGATCTCATGACAAACCTTGCGATGACACTCTATCTATGACAACTGTTGTTAATTATTTTATGTGTATGGTTATTTGAACATACTTGATCTACTTTATGTCTGGAAGCAATGTGACCTATGTCAGTGATGTTGGAGTTGTACTTGAATTGTATTTGATTTGTACTTGTATTGTACTTGAGTTGTACTTGATTCGTACTTGTATGGTGAATGTGTTGTACTTGTTAATTCATTTGGTTGGTTATAGCAGTATGAGTCAGTATGAGTCTGCCTTTGGTTAGAGGTAGTAGATCTTTGTCCATGTTACCTTGTTACTATCTCCTAGCATGGGGGGTGGGCCTTCGGGTACCACATTGGTTGGGTGGAACATGCACCAAAACTGTTGGGTCCCCATCTATCTTCAGTACTTGGCGGCGAGACATCCAGATGGACAGCTCGCGGTTCTTATTGTATTATCTTGCATTGTAATATTTTAACTTGTATAAGTTATTTTATCCCTCTTATGTTTATGAGGTGAAATTTTTGTAATTGTAATCTTTTGTACTACTGCCTCATTCTGGGAATGAGTGATGTAACTATTGGTTTGAGATAATGTTTATGAGAGTGTATCTCGGTTGATTATCTTTTTATGTTATGTAATATTCTTATGATGTATGATGGTGATTTCATAAAGCTCATAAGGCTATGGTTATATGTAATATGTACGTGTGGGTTTAAGTAATCCTAACCTTGTAGCCTTAGAGGTTGTTGTTAATTAGTAAGTGAATGTGTATGTTAAATGCACTTTATAAAAAAAAAAATTTTTGGTTCGCTTATGATGTCAATTGCAACTTCCTTTAGGGTTACTTGGCGGGGCATTACAATGGGAGCATATAGTTGTCACTTGACCGGTGGCAGATAGGGATCGTCCCATTGGTAGGCCCTATGTTTTTTAATATCTAGGTCTAGTTGTCCAACACAAGTCGGGAAAATTAGAGTATTGGTGGCATCTGTCGAATGATCTAGAGATAGTTACATGGTGGCCATACTTTGATTGTGAAGATTGGTGAGATGATGACATTGAGATGTCATATGTGTTCTCTTCTAGATACCTGATTGGTCAAATACCATATATGATTGAGATATTCCTAGTTATGAGGGTACTTTGGTAGTATGAAAAATCTCAGGTTATGCTCCAGGAAGTTGCCTTGTATGCTCGGTGACGAAATCATATTCTAGAGTGGGGACCCTCTGTATCATATGATGTTGCATGTTACGATTATTTTGGGTTACAACCACGGATATTGAATTACCATCTAGAGATCAAAGATGCACTAATGTCAGATGATTATGCACAATATTTCTTTACACATCCTTTTCTGAGGATATCTAATCTAGAGGATCCAACACTGTCTTTGGATGGTGATGAGAGGATTGCACTGCATTGACCTAGATAGATGAGAGATAGGGGTTATGGTGATGGGGAGGAGGGAGATGGTAGTGGTGGATGGGATGAATATGGCACAAATTTGGGTGATGGAGGTGGTGAGCTGGTATTGGATGTTAGAGTGGCTCAAAGGAGGAGATTTACAGTGTCTATAGGACCACGGTAGATTCAGATTCGTTTGACCTCCCATCAACAATAGGCACATATAGCTACTTTATAGGCATAGGTATAGAATTTACATGGATATTTGGCATAGGCTTAGGCATAGGTACAAATCACCTCTCTAACAACAACGAGATACCTTGAGAAAGAGATGAGAGCAGGAAGAGGCCTTATCAGAGAGATTATAGAGATTTTTTTAGGGAACCACTACAACAGATACGCTCAGAGAGGAATGAAATTCCACTAGGGAGGCCAAGTATTATAGGCTACAATATCATGAGGTAGTTCCTAGAGAGGAGTGTGGTAGTTATGCACAATATTCCAATGCTAGATTAGGTCAGAGCCACTCACGAATGACTAGCACAGGTGTGATTGGGTAACCTCCCAAAGATCCATCATATAGGAATCAAGGTGTAGGTTGATCAGGTGGTGCAACAAGAGGCTCAAAGAGGCCTACAACATATAGGGGGAGCACTATGTAGCTCTCATGTTCATATTTGATATATTGATAGTTGGCCTATACATTTGTTTAGTCAAGGACTTTATGATATTTTGCCACATTTTGACGATGTATCTCTCCATGTTTTATGATATCATTGTACACTTGACATTTATTATGAGATTATATGATATTCAGTGGATATTATTGATCGATGCATTGTCTACATGCTTTTATAATGAATACTTATGGTGAATGCATTTGATTTCTATTCTATATGCTATGTGATGTTTTTATGATTCTATATTCAACTTTATGCATGATATTTTTATGATATATGAGATGAATTTAACTATGCAAATGAAATATAATGCATTTTATTTTTGTATGTTTTTCTAATGCCAATATACGATGCGTCTATGTTATATGGGATGAAGTTGATTATGTAAATGAGATGTAATGCACTTTATTTTCTTATTTTTTGAATGCAAAAATATGATCTAATGCACAAATGGATAATCGATGATAATGTTTTTCTAATGTATGTGTAATATGATGATGTTTACACAACTATATATGAATTATCTTATTTTTGTTAAAGTCAAATGTACTCAATCCATTGATGAGAGAGATAAAATCATTTTGAAATTTTCGAACCTTGGAAAATCCTATAATGTAGATGCAAAACTAATATGGATGTAATCTATCTTAACTGTGCAAATCTAAATATGCAATGTTTTCATTTTTCTCAGCCGATTTGTTGTGCTCGGTATAATCATTGAACTTTTAATATGTTAGAAGTTAGTGCAAACATCGATATTATAATTAGACTCTAATGACCTTAGTACAATTTCCATGGATTTTTTATATTGCAAGGTAATACAAGCATCTAGGAATAATTGAACCGAGATGACCTGAGTATTGCTTGTGTAAAATAGATACGAGTTAATTATTTTCCTTTGCAAATCAAGAATGTCACCCATGATACTTTGTAGAGCATGTCACGTGACAATTTTCATAGTAGTAATGATTAACTCATAGACAGGAGACAAAGAAAAATCATAATCCTTCCTAGCTCCTCTAGTCCATGACATCCTTGAGTTGCTCCTGAGAAATGATAACAAAAATCAAGATGCAACAGTTGAACCTTCATGCTAAAGTGATAAAACCATGCTTAAGAGGAATATCATCCATTTAGATTTGTTTTGACTAATCTTGTTGTTGATTTGGATGGTTGATTTTGTTAAAATATTTGTGATTGATGTTCAATGTTGAGTTGTTATCATGATTGTTGTGTTTTCTACATTGTCTTACTATTTTCTTGTTTGTTGTTGTTAAGCTCAAAGTAGATTGCTCCCAAGTGAGTTTAGGATTTTTCCCATAGTGAGAAACCAACCATTTATTGTGACTATGCACAATGATAACCAAGCTAGGATGAGACATGACTATGACACCTAGATATGTACATTCAGGTTTGTAAGATGATCAAGCACAATGATACTGAAAGCAGACGACCGACACGCACAATAATAGATGGGAAAGATAATTTATCACAAATAGCGCCTATTGCCAAGTTTTCACTAGTTTTTATTGCACTTTTTCTGATTTTCTATTTTTTTTGTTATCACCAGGATGCTTGTTTGTTAGATTTTCATCAAGGTAACAATTTTTTTGACTTTTCACTTTTTTTGTATTTTTTCCTTTTTTAATTTTTTTTTCTACTTTTTAACTTTTTTGTTGTATTTTTTGATTTTTGTTGTTCACTAGATAAGTTATGTGTAACACCTCTTGAGATGAATTTTTTTCATGGGTTCTCCAAATAGGTCCCCTTCAAGCGTAGATAACTGGTATGCTCCAAATCCATAGACTGATACAATGACAAAAGGACCTAGTCAATTAGGGTCAAATTTCCCTTATTTTCCCCATCTTGTTGATTACAAGGATTCTATTTTAGGACCAAGTCAGCTACCTAAAATTTTCTTGGTCTGACCTTGTGATTATAGCTTCTTGAAAATATTTTTTGATAGGTTTTTAGGTGATCAAGTTCATGTTGACGACGTTCATCCAACACTTTCAACTCATGTAATATAGATATTTGATAATCTTCCTCTAAAATGATTCCTTTTAAGGACACCCAGAGTGAAGGTAACCCAACCTCAATTGGTAAAATGGCTTATGATCTATACACAAGGGAATATAGTGTGGCTCCTATAGGGGTGCAGATGCTATTACAGTATGCCCACAAAGAAGGGTTTAATTGAACATGTTAGTCACGTCTAACGACATTAACTGTTTTCTTCAATATTTTCAAGATGGTTTTTTTTTTATGCTTCTACTTGGCCATTCCATTGAGGGTAGTAAGGTGTGGAAAATCGATGTTGGATATGGAATTTCTTACAGAGTTCTTGCACATCCTAGTTTTTGAAAGTTCTACCATTGTTAGTTGCAATGGAACTAGGAATACCGTACTGAAAGATAATATAGTTTAGGATGAAAGAGGCATTGTTTTACCAATGATGGTGGTTAAAGGGATGTCTTCAATCCAATTTTTGAAATACTTGGTGGTTGTGAGGATGAATTTATGACCATTATATGAATGTGGATGGATCTTACCCATAAGATCAAGTCCCCATTGAAAGAAAGGCCAAGTTGTTGTGAATGGTTGTAGCTCATGCACTGGTGCATATATAAGATTTACATGGACTTGACATTTCTTACACTTCTTGAAAAATTAAAAATATTATTTCTCCATGTTCAACAAGTAATATCCCAAGTGTAGGAATTTATTAGAAAGAGTAAGACCACTTGATTGAGCACCATAGATACCTTCATGAACCTCTTATGAATAAGTTTAAGATTCGTTACATTCAAGACATTGAAGGAGAGTACCATATAGACCTCATCAATAAAGTGTATCAGTTATCAGGGTGTGTCAAGTTTCTTGACAAAGAGAGTTTCATTTTTGGTTTTGAGAGAGATCAAGTGGAAGGGTATTGTCTCTTAGATGGGTGTAGATCTTCCCATAGATAGAATAATCATCCTCGACTAGATGGTGCACGACTTGGGACTTAGGGTTATCATAGGTGGATTTAAATAGTTGTTCCACCATGAATTCATAACGAGCTCATTTCTTTGGTAGATATAGAAGAGAAGAAATGATTTCCATGGCATTTGTAACTTTTTTGTCTACCCTTGGAATTTGTTCGAACTTGATTTCAAAAAAGTACTTCTTGAAGTCATCTACCATTTTTTTTATGGAATCAACTTGTCATATTTTGTCTAATAGTCATCATTAGCTTGATTTATGACTAGTTGAGAATATCCATAAACCCATGTAACTCTATGATTTTCCATTCCACTGCATTACCTTGATACCAGTGATTAATGCTTCATACTCCTGGTTGTGTTTTTAGTGCAAGGAAACATCAACCTGTAATATTTTTGAATGGTGTGTCCCTTAGGAGTGACAAATAAGATTCCAACACCTAATCTGTGTTGTGTGTAAGATCCATCAAACTACAATATCCATTGTTTTGTTGACACTATGAGGACATTTGCATCTGGAAACTCAATGTGCATGGGATGGTTATCTTGTAATGGTGCTTTAGCTAATTGATCTACTGTTACTTGGCCCTTGATTGTTCTTTTTTCCACATAATGGATGTAAAATTTGCTCAATATCATTACACACTTTGCTAGTCTTCTTGTTAGATTGGATTTTTTGAGTAGATATTTCTATGGATCTATCTTGGCTCTCAGTTTGATAGTATAGGCTAACATATAGTGTCACAATTTTTTAGTAGAAAATAGTATTGCCAAACAATATTTTTCAATGAATGTGTTCTTAATCTCATAGTCATTTAGTGTTTTTTTTATGTAATATATCACCCTTTATTTTCCTATAGAGTCTTTTTATTTTACCAAAGCTCCCAAAGATACCTTAGTAGTTGTTATGTAGAGTAGTAGTGGTTTTCCCTTTGTTGGTGGTACCAAGATAGGTGGATTCATCAAATACAGTTTCAATTGATTAAAGGAAGCTCCACATTTTTCATCCCATCTAAAATAAACATTATTGTGTAGAAAATGAGTAAAAGGATGAATTTTGTCTGCCAATTGTGCGATGAATCTTCAACTAGATTGGAATCTTCCTTGTAGAGATCTGAGTTGGCTAATTTTCTTAGAAGGAGGCATTTCCATGATGGCTTTAACTTTCGCTAGATCTACTTTGATGCCTCTAGTTGAGACTATGTATCCTAATATTTTTCTTGATTCTACACCGAATACACACTTATTTGGGTTTAAACGCACATTGAAATTTTCAAATTGAGTGAATATTTTATCTAAGATTTCCAAATTTCCTTCCCTAGGGAATGATTTTTCTAGCAGGTCATCCACATAGCCCTCCATGAAAGTATGCCTCGTGTCATGAAATATTTTTTTCATCGCACACTGATAGGTGTATCCTACGTTCTTTAACCCAAAAGGAATGAAGTTCCAAAAAAATGTACCCCATGGGCATGTGAAAGATATTTTGTCTTGGCCCTCTTGTGCAATTTTTATCCAATTATAGCTTGAAAATCCATCCATGAGTGATAGCTTTGCATGCCCAACTGTTAAATCCACAATGATGTCTATATTAGGCCACGAAAAGTCATCCTTCAAACAAGACTTGTTAAGGTCTCTGAAATTTGTACATATTCTGATGTTTTTTTCTAGTTTAGAGACTAGTACAATGTTTGAAATCCACTTTTCATAGTCAACCGGGTGAATGAATCCTACATCTAATTTTTTTTCAATTCTGCTTTCACCAATTGGGCTATGTGTGGATGTATTTTTATCAATTTTTTCTTTACTGGCTTCACTCTAGGTGGTAGAGATAAGTGATGCATTATTAGATATGGATCTATTCCTGGCATGTCAATGTAGGACCAAGAAAAGATGATTCGTCTCTCTTCAAATAATTTGGTGAATCTTGGCTTTTCTTGCTATGTCATGGATGCATCTAGATGTAGGGTTTTCACTATTTCTATAGTACCAATGTTTATGGATTGTGTAGGTTCAACCAATACTGAAGATCTCTCATGATATTTCTCAGGAAGAGTGTCAAATATCCCATCCTTCAGTTCCTTAGAGAGATTTTCACCATTGGATACACTCTTTATTTTTACTTTTTCTTGATCTGATACTACCATTAAATGGTTTTCACCATTAGATCAATTTTTGAAATTCATTTTTTAGCCAAGATATTTGGCACTCCCCTTGTTCTAAGCTTCATTATGTGGTTCGTTGGTGGAACTTGTTTTGATATTTTTAGAGAAAAGGAAGTTGACAATGGAATGGCCATCTGAAAAGATAGGGATATCAAGAAGCTCGATTTGGTCCCATTCAATGAGTTTAGGGTGTATTAAAGGTAAGGGATCATTGGATTGATCAAGGTCCAAGGCGGTGAGGGTTAGGATGGATATGTCGAGGTGTTCAGTAGAAATGCCAAGGTCTATAATGTTACTTTCCTTTGAATCATCTATCTCACTTAATGTCTGATCGTCCTCACTAGATCCATCGATACTTTGTGATCCAAATTCAAATGGTCTAGACCGTGAACTTTTTCCCTCCATACATATGGGTGAATACCTCTTTATCACATCAATTTCCTTGTCTTGACAAGATTCTTCAGATAGTGAATCCCATTTGTATTCATTTGAGTTTGTTTTAGAACTAGCCTGCAATTGGACGATTCACTCACAAATGTGTTGCTTGGTTTCCTATTTTGACTCTTCTTTGTATCCTAGTCCTGTCTTTTCTTTGGCATTGGTTATGGTAGGTTAAATTTGTTCCACAATACCTTCTTTTCATTTTTTGATTGCACCTTTTCCTTTGCATCCCATATTCTCTAGGATTGTAACCCCTTTACCATATGGTATTGTTAGTACATTGGAAGTTGATGCTTGTGATGTTTCCTCATCTTTGTAATGCCAATTTAAAATGTTTGTCTTTAGATTCATCCACTAGAGTTCCTATTGTTACAAATATACCCTCAAAGAGCATGATTGGTTGTGAAGATTGTTTTCTAGATGTTGATGGTTGTCCATAATATTTTGGAGAAGGTAGTAGTTGTTATAGACATAAGGACTACTCAACAGAATATTCACCCATGCCTTTGTATTTCAACTAAACTTTTTATGCAAATAATTTTGACAAACCATTTAGTTGACTTTCATTGCTTGAGGAAGTAGAATCACCACTGCCTTTATCTTTCGACTGGACCTTTTTCTCAAACTGATTTGACAAAAATTTTAGTTATCTTTCATTGCTCGAGGAAGTAGAAGTGATAGCTTCCTTGTTATGTGTTACAAAAGTATCTTGGACCGTCTTAAGAGTATTACAATATTGAGGATTGTTGGAATCAACTGAAATGGTGATCTCTTATCCATTGTAGGGAAAATTCAAGCATTGATGATACATTGATGGAACTACTTGCATCTCATGGATCCAAGGTTGACCCAAGAGTATGTTATATGTCAAATCCTTGTCTAAAAATTGGAAAGCTATGTATTTTTTAATCAATCCCACTTGAATTGGTAAGACAATCAGTCCTTGAGAGGATCTTTCTTCATCATCATAGGATTTGATAGTGATATTTCTTTTAGCATCTATTGCATTTTTTGAGAATCCTAGAGCATGGACAAGCTTTAAATTGCAGATATTTAGACTATCTCCCCCATCTATTAAAACATGTTTGGCATGATGTTTATGAATTAGAACCTCAATAGCGTTGTGTGGATGGGTAATGGATGCACCATAATTTTCTAAAAATGATTGACAATGAGGTGTGTTCAAATGTCCCACCATGGCTTGGAATTGACAAACTTCCAAATTGGTGGGTATTGTGGTGTCCACTAGATATTTTTCCATTATATCCTTGTGAGCTAATGAAATTTTGAGAAGTTCTAATGTGGATATTTGCATTGGAATATTTTGCAATTGGTCTACATGTTGTATTGATTCAACGAGGAAATGGGTGTTTTGGGTGTACTTCCTTTCAATACATACTTAGATTGAGCTCTTGTGCTCACGTTTACTAGCATGTTGTCTTGTTTTTCTTTGATTTTGGTGACATTAATTTAATTATCAGTCACAACCATGTCTTGTTTGATGTCATTGATTTTATTTCATTTGATATTGATGTGGTTGATTTGATTATCACTTGTAGCAATGTTATTGTTTTGATTATTAGCTATAAAAATGTCTTGTTCATGCTCGATTGTGATGTCACTAATTTGATTATCAGCTGCAACAATGTCTAGTTTTCCAATGATTTCAAAGTCATTATTTTGACCATCAAGTGCCAAAATATGAAGGATGGTAGAATCATAGACATAGTCAACATGTTTCGCTTTGGTGTTTGTTGAAGAGGATTCCCCTTTTTCGTAGTTAGGTAGAGGGTTTTCGAATGCTCCGTGATCAACATTTGTTTGAGGTCCCTCTATAGATATATCCTTTATATCTATCAAATCTTGCATCAAATTTTTTAGTTGCATGCAATAATTTTTTTTGTGTCCTTTCTTTCTATGAAAATCACAATAATAGGAATCATTCCAACATGATGGTTTAACTCTTGGTTCCCAATCTCGTGCCTCTGGTAATGTTATAAGCTTGGTTGCAAGAAGCTCTTTTAATGATGATTCAAGTGATTGTCCCAAAGGTGTAAATATTCTATGATTTGATGGTGTTTGATATGGTGGTGGTTTAGATTCATTATTGTTTTGATTGTTGTTTTGATTGGTGTTTTGATTAGTGTTTTGATTGGGCTTGGGTGTAATTCTTGATAGATTAAAGACTAGTTTTGCATTATGTGTTTTAGTTGCACCATCATTACCAACATTCTTGTTTATTTACCATAATTTGGGTTTATCATTGCTATTATAATGATTGGAGGAGTTTATTTTGTTATTTCCTTCATTGTAGATTTTTAATACTCCTCTTTTAACCAAGGATTCTTCAAATTTGAGTCCATTTTCAATCATATTTTCAAAGCTAGGTGGGAATTGCAATTCGAGTCTATAGATCATCTCATCATTTAGATTTTCAATGAAGATTTCCATATTTTCCTTTTTAGGTATAGGATGAGGATATCTAGCAAATAATGTTCTTTGTCTTTGTAAAAATATGAGAAATGATTCACCCTTTTTTTGTTTTGTGTTGCAAAAGTATTTCATGATTATCTCATGTTGAATGTTGTAGGAATATTGAGTGATAAACTTATTAACCAGATCTTCAAAGGACCTAATATCTAGTGGGAGTTGGGTGATCCCACAATAGTGGTTTACAATTTTTGGGCAAACTGGACACTGTAATTATTATTTTTAACTAAATCTTCACTTTCGGGCTCTTGTAGTGGCTAAACTGCGAGGAATTTGAAAATGATGCAAACTAGAGTCTCATTAAATTTTGTCTCTAGATTCTAAAAAAAAAAATTCAAAATTTTTGGAATCAGATTGCACTTTTTTTTCCATCTCCCACGAAAACTGGTTTTTTTCAGAAAACAACATTTTTAAAAAGTGACACTTACCGTATACAACATAACTTTTTTTGTATGAAGAATAAAATTATAATTTTTTCAAATTTATATTTTTAACTACGCTATCTAGCACTTTCATTTGGTCTCATAGTTTTTTATTAAATATTTTTTCCTTAATCAAGTTTCAAAGTCAAACCAATTGCAATTCAGACATAGGCAGACTATATACAATATAACTTTTTATGTATGAATCAATTTTTTTAATTTTTTTTTAATGGATCAAGGAAATCAATACCCAGCCTAAACATATTTTTAAAATTTTTATTTTGATAATCTACTATTTTTCCACATGTGCAGACCAAAGATTTTGATTTTCAGTGAAAAACCTATGTTTAATAAAACTAAAAAATAAAATGCATAATAAAAGCAAATCATATTAAAATTATATTCGATGGATAGCTCATTCCAAGGACTATCATTATCTAGTTGGGTTTCTGAAGTTTTCTGCATTTTCATTTTCAAATTGAGCTTCAAACAACATTTTTTTACAAAAAAAAAATAATTTTGTGAGGAGATAGAGGAAAAAGGGGTTCGGCCGAACCTACCCCCTTAAAATAATGAGAAAAATTCACAATGTCCGAGAAAATGATAGGGTTTTTTTTGTAAATTCCTTATTAAGGGGGTTTGAACGAACCCTAGTTCACTCGAACCCCTTTATTTTAATATTTTTGCTCACATGTTAATGGGGTTCAAGTGAACATAGGGTTCAGTGGAACCCTGTGGTTCAACTGAACCATGTTAAAGGTTCGGTCGAACAATTTGGTTCAGTCAAACCCCTTCACTTTGTGTAGAGGGAAAAAATGACTTTTCCCTTCCTCCACAAAAGTGTTCACCACTTATGTGGGTTCACCGAGTTGTGAAAACCATTGCATGCATTGACCACCCAAACTTATTGGAAATAACCTCATCAAATAGGTCTCTTCATGTGCAAAATTATGTTACATGAACTATAGGATCAAATTTTCCATTATATTTATCATATTTTGGAAGATCATAGTTTTGTGGAAATGGTATCATGTTCAAATTTCTATCAAAAGGACAAGGGCAGATGTCTTGTAGCAAGTATCTTTTTGTGGTTCCTCTTTGCATGTCTTGAGTCTGTTGTTGTAGGTTTTGCATTTGTTGGGTCAAATAATTTATTGGATATGTGGTTTGTGAATCAACCTCTATCCTCTTAGGAGCTCCTTTTAATTGGTTAACATCAAAATCAGTTCGTAGTTTCACACCTTGGTTGGATAACATCATAAAATATTTCTCTCCATCTTTTTCCATAGTTTTCTCCATGAATTCATGATATTTGGGGTCTTGTTGAGCTTGTTAAATTTCTTCATCAGTGATTTCATAAATTTTAAGGTTGGTTGAAACTGTGAAAGGGATTATCTTTTGCTTCTACCATGGTGGTTAGTGTTTTAATTTCTTGTTCTTTGAGATGTTGTTTTTGAGATCTTGTTAAAATGGGCATACAAGTGATAAAAGTTTACTATAATTTGATCTTTGTTTAAGAATGCCAAGGACATACCTAGGTCAAATAGAGTGATGGATTCGATTGATGAGACTAAGGTGATAAATTAGATGGAATTTTGTGGTTTCGTGATGAAGGATGATAGATCTTGATAATGAAACTCAACTAACAATCAAAGATAGGTTTGATGATTAGGCACTTTAAGATGTTTTGATCCAAATTTAGTTAAGATAATTTTACTTGCAAAGGCTAGTTTCTTCAAGTTTAAAGTGATGGTTGAATGAGGAATGATCTATTATGAGGAAAGAATCCCTAAATCTAGTTTTAATTGTTTGACAAAAGCTTAAATTAGCTCTCTTTTTGTGAGTTAGATGGATGCACTAAAATATGGCCTAGATGTGCTAGACTATTCCTTAGATATGCCATAATAGGAAATGTATGTGCTAAAAGGTTTGGTGAATGCGCTAGAAAATAATATGTATGTGCTGGAAGATGAGCTAAATGTGCTAGTAAAAGTGAGAGATGCATTAGACTGCCCCTAAATATGGTTCAAGTTATCTGATAGGCATTCAACTTAGCTCTATTAGAGTATCAGGTAAAATACGCTAACAAATTGCAATTGCGTTGGAGTATGGGACAATGCCAGAATATGGCATGAGTGCGCTAAAATGTATGATGGATACCCTGAAAAAATAACCAGATGTACTAGAGTATGAGCTAAATGCACTAGAAAAGAACTCAAACGTGCGAGAATATGGCCTAAATACACTAGAAAATGGACTCAATGCACTGATATAGGGTGTGTATGTGCTAGAAAAGGAGCCAGATGCACCGAAACATGAAGCTTATGTGCTAAACTTGAAATGATCACCGTTTTTGAAAGTTTGTCAGGTTTTCTTATTTTCAACTCAGTGAATTAGGTGTTTCCTAGATGAAAGATCTTTTGAACTATGAGTTTTACTGGTCTTCTTGTTTTTGGACCATGTGAATTAAGTGTTTTTATGGATGATCTCTTGAAAAATGATTTCAAACAAAACAAAAAGTAGAAAAATAGTTGTTTCACTCTATGATCTAAACATTAAGTGTATGTTCAAGGATCTATTCTAATCCCTTTGACTTCCATGGGTATTAAACAATAGAAAATAGATGAGTCACTTTTCTACTATCAAGGGTCATTTATAATATCACAACCCACATCTTAGAACTACGTTAGCTCACATAGCCGTGTCACCCCCTAGAGGGCACTCGTGTTTTTTTCTTTCTCGGGTCTTAACCAAAGTTGAATCCTCTTATTTTGGCTAGTAATCAATGGTAGTTATATGGTGAGTATCTTGGGGGTATATTCTTCCCTCCCTTTGCACTGTGAGTATTAAAAATGTTCACAAATTGACTTGGCTGGCTACTACACTTAAAGTTCTTAGTAAGGGTTTTCGTTCGGTGTAGAAAAATGATAAACTACCTTAGGAGACCTACCAACCTTTAGAACAAAGGCTTTGGGGATGGTTATCAATGCACACTACCATTGATTGGGAGTTTCCTCACAATCACGTTTGATTATAGTGGGTTGGAATACTTGGCTTTGGTCGTTCCCACATAGGTCATTCTCGTAGGGTCAATAAATTTTCCCACTATGACAGGCCTTTTAAAGGTGCTATTGCAATAAATGAAAGAGTGATTCTGGCATTCTGGTCACCTGGTGAAGGGGAGTGAATAGGCCTATCAATTTACAAGCGCAACATAAATGGTGTTCATTAACCTCTTAATTAAACTAGATGCCTAATTTAATCAAAGGGAAATAAAAATAACTCCAGCCCCTACAAACACCATTACTAGTTTCAGATAATTCTCTTTGATAGCATTTAAAGTACCTACAAAATAGAAAGACACCAATTAGTATACATAATTTTGAGTTTTTGCAAATAAAGAAAAATGCACTAAAAAATAAACCATATGCATTAAAAGTTGCTTTAGATGTGCTAATAAACACCCTAAATGTGCTACTCTAGAAAGAAAAAAATGAAAACCAAATATTTTATGCACATAAAAGTAGACAGATGTACTAAAGGATCACACAGGTGCATTGAAATAGAGAGTGAATGCACTAGAAGAGAAAACCAAATATGCTAGAACATAAGTTGGATGCACTAAAATATAAAGTAGATGTGTTGAAAGAAGCTTTGGGTGTGCTACATTGAAATTCATGATCAAACCTATGAACAAAAACTTGTCGGAAAACATTAAAAAACAAGGCTAGGCCCCATGGTGGACGCCAAATTTAGGAGTATAAAATATGTGAGTGCATAAGAAGATAATACAACACACTAATGAAACATTATATTAGAGAATTCAAATGATAATCAGCTCAGAGTAAAAAAAATCTCTAATACCATCTCATTTTCCTCTATCTCCAAGGATTTTTCAAGTCATTATGGCTCTCAGATTGTATGTATGCACATGAATTGTCAAATGACAACTTGAAGAACGAGATGCTGGAAATACAATAAACATTTCTACATGATTCATTGCTAAAATGATATGTTGTAGATGATTGTGCAAATATTGTGATAATGCTATGATGTTGATAATGAAATGATGTGGTGTAACTAAAAAAATTAAGATGTAGGGTAATCCCACAATATTGGTTTACAATTTTTGGGCAAACTCAACACTAAACTAATTTGTTTTTAACTAAATCTTCACTTTTGGGCTCCTATAGCGGCTAAACCGTGAGGAATTTGGAGATGATGGAAACTAGTGATTTGTGACATTTTGTCTATAGATTCTGAACATATTTTATTCAATTTGTTTGGAATCAGATTGCACTTCTTTTTCCATCACCTTCAAAAACTAGATTTTTAAAAAAAATAACATTTATAAGGAGTGACGCTCACCATATACAACATATATTTTTTTGTATGAAGGATAAAATTCTATTTTTTTCGAATTTCAATTTTTAATAATGATATCTAGAAATTTCATTTGGTTTCATAGTTTTTTATAAAATATTTTTTCCTTAATCAAGTTTCAAAGTCAAACCAATTACAATTCAGACATAGGTGGACTGTATACAACATAACGTTTTTTGTATGTATCGAAATTCAGTTTTATTTTTTTAATCGATCAAAGACATCAATATCCAGCTTGAACATATTTTCCAAAATTTTATTTTGATAATCTACCATTTTTCCACATATGCAGAACAAAGAGCTTGATTTTCGGTGAAAATCCTATGTTTAATAAAACTGAAAAAGCAGATACATAATAAAATGAAAACATATTAAAATTATATTTATTGGATAACTCATTGTGAGGACTACCATCATCCAGTTGGATTCGTGAAGTCTCCTCCATTTTCATCCTCAACCCGAGCATTGAAGCATAAAATTCTATAATTTTTAACCACCTGAGGGGGATGAGAGAAATGGGGGGTTTGAGCGAACCCCTACGAGTTCGCTCGAACTACCTTCCAAAAATGGTTTTCTTTGGAAAGAATGGTGGGAAGTTCATTAAATAGGTTCGCTCAAACCCTAGTTCATTGAAACTCTCTTTAGGTTCGTTCGAACCTATTAGTTTGTTTGAACCCTAAAAATGATTTTTTTGGCATGGGTTCATTTTATTCAAATTTTCCTTTCTCACTCCAATTGTAAACCAC
The DNA here is from genome assembly GCA_007115665.2 of Sequoiadendron giganteum. Classification (NCBI taxonomy): domain Eukaryota; kingdom Viridiplantae; phylum Streptophyta; class Pinopsida; order Cupressales; family Cupressaceae; genus Sequoiadendron; species Sequoiadendron giganteum. The sequence continues at coordinate 153,812,061 of CM021106.1, read as the reverse complement.
TTTTGTGGGTTTACCCTACAGCTAATGGTAAATCCATGATTCAAACTAAGTGATGCTAAATGCAGATGCGAAAGTGTTAATGCTAATATGCTAAGATAACAATGCTAATAACAGTTTTCATAGAATTTACTTATGCTCAATTCTCTATATATGAAATTTTGTAAATGAAGCTCCTATTTAGAGATTTTTCCAAGGCATCAACCCATGTGGCAGGATTCAATGGCCTGGATTCAATCTGGAGAGATGCACAATTGAAGGTGAAGAGGTTAGAGAGAAATAAGGAGAGTGTTCCATTTAGAAGAACAAACTACCAAGTGTGAAGGAGAATCAAATGAAGGTGAAAGCCAAGTGTCTCAAATTAGTTATAATTTTTTGAGGATAAATGCCACTTAAATATTAAGAATATTTAATTTCATGAGACACATGATGAGGTGGAAAATGAGAAGTTAGTAGAAATGTGACTAAATTCAAATTTAGAATTCGAATTTAATAAAAAAGAGTAAATTAAATTAAAAAAAACTAATTTAATTTTTTTATTTAATTAAAACAGGAAGAAAATGATTTAAGATAAGAAGAATTTAAGAAAGTGAAAGTATATAAATAAATTTGTCGATTTATTTATAAGTAGAAGAATTTAAGAATTATTAATTAAATAAATTGTATTTAATTAATTTCTCTAGACCAATTTTAAGTGTATACAGTTGGTAAAGGAAAACTAGTGGTTGAGGAGATATGTTTTCTAAAGATTTGCACTATGTTTTTCATAAAGTCAAGGTCATCTTCACTTTCAAATATATGATGATTTTTTCCTATGGTAGGAATTGCAGTAGTTGAAATGTTTTTAAGTCTTATTTGATGTTGTATGTTTACTAAATCCTCATGAATTTTAATTATGTTTTCTTTCGGGATACTATCATTCCTTGTTTCAACTTGCATGTTACTTGAAGGTAAAGAGTTGCTAAGGGTGCTATCCATGCCTAGTGGGCTAGTGTCAATAATAGGAGTGGAATCTCTAGATAACCCAATATCCACAATGATTGTGTTGTTTTGGGATGACATGAGTCTCAAACTTCTTCTCACTATGGTATTAGCAATAGGACACCAAACACTCATACGAAGGCTACTAAATGCAAGGTCAGTGCAAATGCAATGTAAGCTAAGAGCAGTGAAGTGATTATTACTAAAATTCAAGAAAGTGAAATAGAAATGTAGAAACAACAAATAGAAACTTAGAAAATGAAATATAAATCCTAGAAAATGTAGTGAAAAATATGCAAAGAGACTGATTCATTGAAGGTGATGAATGAGTCCAGGTACTAATTTTTTATTTTTTTCTTAGAATTTTTGAATTGAATTTCATGCTTTTTATATTTTTTGATATGTGTATGAGATGCAAATGCAGAATTTGATTGATTTTCAATGAAATTAAATGCAATTATGAAAACTAAATTAGTTTTTTACTAATGCATTTTTTGAAACCCTAGAATGCAAATTAACCAATGCAATGTTAATGCAAGATAAATCTAGGATGTAAATGCACTCCAAATAAAAATAATGATGTCCTATATGCAAGTTCACCAAAATGGAACCTCCAAAAAGGTTATTGGTGTGATGATATGTATTTGCACCAACCTTCAAGGAGACTCCCCTCAAAGATAACCCTATAGATCTCAATGCAAAGGAGATTGAAATCTTGCAATAGGGCTATCTTAGGGGTTTAATGATATTTAATGAGGGTTTCACCACAAAGTTTAGACTTGGAAAATAAAATAAAATGCAAGTTGTAAGGCAAAACCTTAGTTGGATGCATGCTAATTCTAAATGACATAAAAGGATAAATAAAATGCAATAAAAATCTATGAAACTGGAAGTGTGCACCTGGAAGCCTGAAGAAGGTAGGATGGTGGTCTAGATAACTGAAAAATGTGCTACTGATGTTGATTGGGACTCATTCACCAAGTTGGGTGAATCAACCCAATTTCTAGGAAAATGTGCACATACAGGTTTCTGCCAAAAGGGTATCCAAATCTATAAAAATCTTTGTTAAGTCTATACAGTGGGACTCATTCACCAATAGTGGTGAATTAATTCACTTCTAATTTTTTGGAAGTTCCAAACTAGATTTTTCTCCTCTTGGTCTACTCCACTCTTTTTGACTAGTTTTTGGATCCGAAACTACAAATTTCCACCTGTAGGTCTTCTTACTTCCCCAAGGCTTCATGAAAACTTTGACAACTGGAGGGATTAGACAAATTTTCTCCAACTTTTCTTCTTGGAAAGTCTACAACCTATCCCTGCAAATCACACACAAGGAGGGAAAAAATGTTGTAGGATTAGAGAATAGGGATTTGGCTTGCTCAAACCCCTTGTTGGTAATTAAACCTCGAAATGAAATCAAATATGAATGGATAATGATGAATGAATAAATAACAATGTTTCAACTAATCAAACCTTCCTATGCATATGCTTCCCTTGGTAACACTTGAATGCTCAATGTTCTTCTCCACATTTAAAACAAGTTCCTCTCAATTGTCTCTTATCACATCCCCTATCATACCTTTGATATATCTCATAATATTAGGTATTGTTGTAATGCCCCGCCATGCAACCCTAGAGGAAGTTGCAATTCACGATAAAAGCGTACTAATTTTATTTTTTATTAAAGTGAATTAAAAATACATGTTCATCTACAATCTACAACATCCCCTAAGGCTACGTAACCAAGATTACTTAAACCCATACAACATACCTCATTATAATCATTATATTTAATTATAATAAGAATTATGCATTTAAACAACATACAATTACAACATACGATAATGAGATAAACATCCATGGTATAAATTCGTTACTTAAACAACTAGCTACATCACTCATTCATAGAATGAGGCAATAATACAAAAGTGTTAAAATCGCATAATTTCACCTCATCAATACAAGAGGGGTAAAATAACTTATTACAATATAAAAAAAAAAATGCTTGAATTAAAAACAAGAACCGTGAGTTGTCCAACTAGATGTCTCTCCACCAAGTATAGGAGATAAAGGGGGACCAAACAGTGTATGGTGCATGTTCCACCCAACCAAGTGGTACGCTAAGGCCCACCCCCCATGCTAGGAGATAGTAACAACATAACATGGACAAAGATCTACAAACTCTAACCAAAGGAAGACAAATACTGACACATACTAACACAACCAACCAAAGAACTAAACAAGTACAACTCACACATCATTTCTATAGGTCACATTGCTTCCAGACATAAAATAGATCAAGTATGTTTAGAGAACCATACACATAAAATAATTAACAACTGTTGTCCTAGACAGAGTGTCATCGCACAGTTAGTTATGACATCTCCTCTGGAAATTATTCATAGGCTCTGGTAATCCTAGTGACCTCAACCGAACCTCGGCCCTCATTCTCACTCATGCGGAATCAAATACCTCTTATAAGGAGAAAAAAGATGACCATGTCATTTTAGGCCTTCCTACTCATCCCAAGTCTAAACGAGCCCTTGTGTCTATGAGTGAGCCTAGATTATCTTGATTAGTGTGAAATACATCCTAATAATCTAAGTAAATTAATTTAGTTATCACTTGATTAAACTAATTCCAAAGGTTACCCAGTCTTACCCCTTAAAGGCTCTAGCCCCTACTGGAAGCCACTCTTCTATTTGACAACACACAAACAAACCATCTACCAAGGGAATCACATGTGCATACAACCTAGGTATTATAACCACTCCATCTCTAGGAGGACAAATAATAGAACTCACTCCTACAATTGGAGGCAACCATAACACATAATCCACTCCTTCCAAAGGAGGTAAAAAACATCCTTGTTCGTGGAAACTGGGTAAATTACTAAAAAGACACCATGCACTACCCAAGGGACAACACAACTGGTCGACATAAAGAGTAGACAACCCTCATCCTCTAAGATCCTCTAGAAGACTTAAAATCTAGGACTAACACTTAATCCCATTTCCCAAAACATAACTTGATGAAAAATTACAAAAAGCATTCAAGTTGTTAATCATATATAATATTTGGATTTGGGTATGTGCAGGATCATGATGGACCAAAAAGTGGCGATATGTAAGCCATATGATGGCCCATGTGGCTGAAAACTTTTTTTTACCCAAAATTGATGAAACAAAGATAGTTTTTAGAGGAAATTCTCAACTTTCCACCAATATAAATCATGCTTTAATTTTAATTTAATAAATGATTATTATTCATTTTCTATTAGAATTACTTATAAAGTCCCGATTGACAAGTTGATTGAAAAAAAACTATAATTTTCAAACAGTATCACATTTTTTGAATCTAAAACATGTGTCACATTATATTCTTTGCATACTATAGGATTAAAAACATAAATTGAATTTCATGAATTTTTGACCAAGTTAAGGTGGTTAGATAGAAGAGATTTTATATTTTTTAAAATTTGTAATAAAAAATCCATAATTAATTATTTACTTGGAAAAAATTATAAAAAAATATGCATCACATCGGGAAATGAGTCCTCTACTTATATCTAAATTCTTATAAAAAAATATTATCATTTTATTATGGTTAGGGTGGTCAGACAGACACCTACTTCTTATTTTTACCCTAAAATTTAAATACTACTGCATTGAAATTTAAAATTTTCACCAACTAGATTTTTTTTTTAAATAAAGGTCTAGTATTTTAGAAACTAAATTCTATTTGCTACAAATTCTATTTTTACATTTTTTTGAAATAATATAGATAATTTTTTCAAATTTTAATGTCAAGTTGTCTAACTCTGATTTTCTATTTTTTTATTGCCACTTAAGAGCCTATTTTTTCCATGATGATCTTGCACATACCCATTTCCTAAATCCATCCTCAATCATTAGGTAACATTGACAAAATCAAACGCACATTAACAGGGTTAACTCAAATAATCATATAACCCTTTTACCATTTTCATTATAGTAAGTCTTAAACAATTTAAACTTACATCCCTTTGTGAAATACGAGGAAAATAAATCTAAAAGGTAATCATGAGGATATCTCTATTTTTGGATATACTAAATCCATATATATTTCATATTCCAATCACAATAATTTACTTGCCCTAATAGAAAATAAATAAATTAAAGTAATTAATTGCTTCTTCAATATAATCAACTCCTAAATTTACTTTTAAAAACAACATAGATCTATGCAAGTAAACCCTTTCCATTTTCTAACCAAATCCTATATCTCTTCAACTCTCCATTTAAAACATGTAATTTCCTCAATATATATGTATGTACTAAAATATATTTTTCCCCTATCCATTTAACCATGCATTCAAATTGTTTCCAATTAAATCTCTAATAATACTAAATTGTCTGCAATAAAATATAATAAAGTAAATATTAAATGTACAATAAAATGAATATACACATGCTATGTATACATCTCTTATATTTAATTATATAACCCATCATATATATATTAAATATATTCAAATAAGAATTACAAAATCAATATATCATTTTAAATCTAAAGTAAATATTATTTAATATAGAAGAAATCTCACATAAATATACAATTCATATAAATATATAAATAAATATATATACATATATACTCAAAATATATATGTATATATATTACTTATATAAAAATATTATTTAAATCACCGAAACAAAGGCTTACTCGTAGTTTGCACCCTTACACACATCAAGGGTTTCTTTAAAAATACAAAAGAGAAAGGAGAGTGGGGGGCGTGGTTGTACATTCGTCGCTCCCCCAGCTCCAATGAAGGCGGTGAGGAGAGGTGTGGAGGGGGTATCCCTCCACACAAGCACTCCCATATGGGGGCAGTTGTGGGGAGGTAGATCCTCCCAACCCTCGAACCAAAGACTAACACAATGCCTAAAAAAATAGCGAAATAAAATTTGCATTTTTGAGTTCCGTGAATTTTTCAGAAACAAAAGCATCATACAGACGACAAAAATAACATTTTAACCAATATATTATTAACACAAAAAATGTTTATATATATATATATATATATATATATATATATATATATATATATATATATATACATATATATAATATATATAAATATATAAAAACAAATTTAACATAATAAACAAATAGAGAAAATTTTATGAAAACATTCAGCTACAAGTGAAAATATGAAATATTTTAAAGAGAACAATCCAAAATTCACAAAGGTTTAAAACTGAATCATTTTAATCAATTTTCCCCCAATTCAAAGACAATAAAAGAACAAGAACTAAGAGGAATCTAGATTACAACTAGAAACTTTCAAATCCTCTAGATTTCTCCACCCAATTTCTAGAGAGGTTTTTGAAAATAAATTCATTTTTTTCTATAGTTATTGAAATTTCCTAAAACAAATCGAAGTGTTGTTTTACCCATAAGTTTGATTTAATAAAAAACTAACATTTTCCTCAAATAAACTAAATTCAATAGAGGTTTCATAATTTCCCTGAATAAATTTCACGGGAATAGCAAAAGCTTCAAAATTTAATTAATTAATTTCTTTCCTCAAATATCAAACTCTCTTTCTAAATAGTTTTAACAAGCAATTCTTTAATCACTACCATTTTTTAAATAAGCAAACCGATAACAAATAAAAACACATAAGAAAACTTGGTGATGAAGCTTCAGGAAATGAGAATTTGATGCAAAGCCTCCTCCAAAGCTTCCATATAATTGATGGGGGGAAAAGATATTTTAGTACATATATATATATATTGAGGAAATTACATGTTTTAAATGGAGAGTTGAAGAGATATAGGATTTGGTTAGAAAATGGAAAGGGTTTACTTGCATAGATTTATGTTGTTTTTAAAAGTAAATTTAGGAGTTGATTATATTGAAGAAGCAATTAATTATTTTAATTTATTTATTTTCTATTAGGGAAATTAAATTATTGTGACTCGAATATGAAAGAGATATGGATTTAGTATATCCAAAAATAGAGATATCCTCATGATTTCCTTTTAGATTTATTTTCTTCGTATTTCACAAAGGGATGTAAGTTTAAATTGTTTAAGACTTACTATAATGGAAATAGTAAAAGGGTTATATGATTATTTGAGTTAACCCTCTTAATGTGCTTTTGAATTTGTCAATGTTACCTAATGATTAAGGATGGATTTAGGAAATCCAAATATTAGATTTGATTAATGACTTGAATGTTTTTTGTAATTTTTCATCAAGTTATGTTTTGGGAAATGGGATTAAGTGTTAGTCTTAGATTGCAAGTCTACCAAAGGATCTTAGAGGATGGGGGTTATCTACTCTTTATGTCAACCGATTATGTTTTCCCTTGGGTAGTGCATGTTGTCTTTTTAGTAATTTACCCGATTTTCACGAACGAGGATTTTTTGTACCTCCTTTGGAAGGAGTGATTATGTGTTATGGTTGCATAAAATTGTTGGAGTGATTTCTATTATTTTTCCTTGGGTGATCCCACAGTAATGGGTTACACTTTTTGGCCAAACTTGACATTGAAATCAACATTTTTCACCAGATCTTCACTTTCGTATGCCTATATAAGCTAAACCATTAAGAATTTGAAGATGAAGAAAACTAGTGATTTGTGATATTTTTTGTTGAGAATATAATTTTATTTTTAAAAAAAATTAAAAAATAAATTGTGAATTATTTTATGTAATTTTTATTAACTTATTTTTTTTACTAAACATCATTTTAAAAAACTAATGCTTACTTTCAGTTGCATAACATTTTTTATAGAAATAATACAATTCTAATTTTTTTAATATAGTGTTTTCACATCATTATCCAGTGGATGAATATTTTTTAATATTTTTTTGTTGCATATATATTTTTTAATTAATTTTCTAATTCAGAGTAATTATAATTTGGATATATTATACTTTCAGCTGCATAACTTTTTTTTATTCATTTGAATTAACTTATTCATTTTTTGTTGGAATAAGGACATCAATAGCTAGTGTACATGCATTTTTAGGAAAAAAAGATCTCTCTTTTCCTATTTTTCTATATGTGTGAAATAAAGACCTCGATGTTCATTGAAAAACCTACATTCACACGAAATAAAAAATAAATATAATAATAAAATTAAACATATTTTAAATTAGAATTTTTGGGAAGCTTATAATAAGGACTACATTTTAAAAAAAATAAATTTTAAATAAATTAATTTGAGCCCCTAAAATGTAAATCAAAAGTTGTTTTTTTATTAGCATTTTGATAGGTGTAGAGGAGACTCCATTATAGGTATGGTTTAAAACTAGCTGCTTTATATCCAAGGGGGTTTGATATAAGTGGTTTTGATCAAACCCTCTTCAATTTAAACCCTTAAAATGGAACCTTTTTAAGGCTTAAATCATTATATTTTCTAAAAATATGTGATTTAAGCAAAAATCGGGATGTCCCAAAAAGTGTAACCCATTATTGTGGAAGCACCCCCTCCTAGAGATGGAGTGGTTATGATACCTTGGTTGTATGCACTTTTTATTCCCTTGGTAGATGGTTTTTTTGTGTGTTTTCAAATAGAAGAGTGGCTTCAAGTAGGAGCCAGAGCCAGTAAGAGGTAAGACTGGGTAACCTTTGGAAGTAGTTTAATCAAGTGATAATTAAACTAATGTACTTAGATGATTAGGATGTATTTCACACTAGTCAAGATAATTTATCCTCACCCATAGACATAAGGGCTCATTTAGACTTGGGATGAGTGGGAAGGCCTGAAATGGCAAGTTCATCTATCTTGTCCTTACTATAGGTATTTGTTTCCTAATGAATGAGCATGAGGTTCAGGGTTCGGGTGAGGTCACCAAGATTACTTGAGCCTATGAAGAATTCCCAAATGAGATCTCATGAATAACTGTGCGATGATAGTTTGTCTAGGACAATAGTTGTTAATTTTTTTATGTGTATGGTTCTCTTAACATATTTGATCTATTTTATGTCTTGAAACAATGTGACCTATTTCAATAATGTGTGAGTTGTACTTGTTTAGTTCTTTGGTTGGTTGTGTCAGTATGTGTTAGTATGAGTCTTCCTTTCGTTAGATGTTGTAGATCTTTGTCAATTTTATGTTGTTATTATCTCCTAGCATGGGGGGTGGGCCTTCGGGTACCACTTGGTTGGGTGAAACATGCACCATACACCGTTGGGTCCCCCTTTATCCTTTGTACTTGGTGGTGATACATCTAGTTGAACAACTCCTAGTTCTTGTTTTTAATTCAAGCATTGCTTTTTTTTAAATTTTAATAAGTTATGTTACCCCTCTTATATTGACGAGGTGGAATTATGTAATTGTAACACTTTTGTATTATTGCTTCATTCTAGGAATAAGAGATGTAACCAGTTGTTTAATTAATGAATTTATATCATGGATGTTAAATATCATTATCGTATGTTGTTTAAATGCATATTTCTTATTATAATTAAATGCAATGATTATAATGAGCTATGTTGTATGGGTTTAAGTAATCTTGGCTACGTAGCCTTAGGGGATGTTGTCAATTGTAGATGAACATGTATGTTTAATTCACTTTAATAAATAAAAAAATTAGTACACTTTTATCGTGAATTGAAACTTCCTCTAGGGTTGTGTGGTGGGGCATTACAATTGTTTCTCGTTATTTCATTATTATAGAAAGTCTTTTTATTTCTCCCTAAAAATGATTTCCCTTTTTTATTATCATATGGACTCATTTCCTTGTTATGATCTACATATGTCCTTGCTTTACAACATTATGGTCTACTTCTCTCGAATCCACCTCCTCTACATTTTTTCCTTTGTTCAAATCTCTTGTTTAAATTTTCCTCAAGTTTAATTGCAAATTGATTGACCTCTTCAACTATTGTAATTCTCACTAAACTTAGTTCTCTAGAATGTTTTTTCTAATGTTATTATTGTATCAAACAACTTTTTCCTTGTGATATATAGTATTCCCTATCTTGATGATAATATTACAAAATTATTTGGCGTATTTATTCATTATCATTTATTTTTCCCTTGGTTTACAATCACTTTAAAAATTCTAGCTCATAATCAGTACACATGAACTGATTCTTCAACCTTGTCACCATTCTATCCCATCTTATGATTATTTATTTTCCTCTCTTATTTTGATCTAGCTAAAAATCCTTCTACCAAAGAGCATCATGTCCTTTCATGTTATTTTTCACAAATCTCGCCCTCTTTAGATCTTAATTTACTCATGCTCAAAGTAATCTTTCATATCATTTATATAATCAATAAAATCATTTTGATTTAACTATCTAGCATTTATATAAATCTCAATTTTAGTTCTCTTGCTAATATTAGAAATATTTTTGAACATCTTGATCATATTTGATTCCTCTTATTTTAGGGTTTCTTATTTTGAATATATAGCTTGAGCTCTTAATTTATCGTCATCATGACTTATCCTCATGTCTAAGGTTTAACCCACATTTCCTATCCTCTTCTATAAAATCCAATCGAATATTCATTTTCCTCATCATTTCAAAAATTTATTTTATTCTATTTATACCATTGGACATGCTAGATATTCTCCTTGGTGAAATACTTCCTCAGATTTGGTGCAACTCTTATAGTTTGGTGATCTATCTATATTTTTGTAACTACCTCATAGTTGGCATGATGTTGACATGGAATTGTAAGGTACCTCTTGTTAGAACCCAAAATTTTCATCTAAAAATCCTAAGGTTTTTCTATTGTTTTCCATAAATCTCCATTAAAATCCTAAGTCTTTACCCACTTGAAATCCAATTTTCCTATCTTTTTGTAAAGAAAAAATAATCCTTTTCGCCATCCAAAGTGCTAATACACCTTTTACCTTATATCGCTGCCTTAATTCTTTATTTCTATGTGTTTACCGCCTTACCACGACCTCCCGCAAAGGGGCCTGCGGTTAACAGGCGGGCATAAAGTGATCACCGCGGTACCATGTGTGGTCAAACCATAGACCACGGTGGCCGTGGTAAATGGTTAGTAGTTGAAGGCAAACAGTCAGTGGGCGAGTGAGCAAAGACAGTTGGCAGTAGTGGTTAGTGATTACCACTATACCGCACATAGTTAATAAGAAGACCGCAGTAGCATGGTGGACGGTCAACGAGCGGAAGAGACGGCGTGGTCAATAGTCAAAAATGGAGACCGCGGTGGCTATGGTAATAGTTAGCGGTTAGCGAAATAGTCAACAGCGACAATGTGGTAGGCAGTTAGTGTTTACCGCTATACTGCACATAGTTAATACGAAGACCACAATAGTGTGGTGGACACAGAGATAACCATCATGGTGGGCGATGAGTTAGCAATAGGGAGAATGGTTAGTGGTTTGAAGAATGACCATCGCAGTACCGCAGGAGGGTAAGGAGGAGACCGTGGTAAGGCGGTAAGCAATGATGGAAGCTATGACAATCAGTGTGGGGCCGGCCACTACGATACCGCGACCGGTCAAATGTTTGACCACAGTAGAGCAGTGGGGTTATTAAAAGCATAAAGTGAAAAATCAAAGGCCGAACTGTGTAAAAGTATTTAATTTGCTGATAAGGCAATTAATTAAATTTTTTATATCACTATTATGAAATTGAATACAAATGACCATAAACATGAAAATTTAAGCGGTTGCAGCTGAAAATGAAGGGTCACGACCCTTGAAGGTTATTGTATAAATATTTTGAAATTTTAGTTGCAAAAGAAGGAGATAGAGGGGTTAGAGTGAGTAATCAGATTTTCCCCAGTAGGGGACTGGGATGCAAATAATGTACAGACTTTTTGTGAAACAAATCAATGGAGAGATTATTTTGAATTGTTGAAGCCTTCCTGTTGTTAATTGTTGTGTTGTAATAATATATATTTCTTATTTTATTGTCTCCAACTTGAAGTCCTTTGATCATTTAAATCAATATCTCAAGCATATGTTTGATTCATTTGTGTGATTTTTATTTGCTGGTATCTGCAAGCCAGAATTAAAATTCCTTCAAGTAAATCATAGTGATTTAGGATTTCTTTTGGATAGTTGAAGTAGAATTTGATAAGAAAAAATTACAGCCTTATTTTTTCAAGTCATAAATCAATGAGTTTTTATGCTAGTCATATAGTTTCATTTTTTTTAAAGTGCTTAGTGGTGCAGGAGCACCTTAAAGGGCTTTTGGAAAATCTTGGCAATTTTGGCTTGTAGGTGGTTCTAGCCAACCACCAAGGTAAGAAGGAATAATTGTAAAGTACCAAGGTAGAATTAATGTTTTTTAATGGTAAACTTAGGTTGGTTTAGAACCTAGAGGTTGGAAAAGTTTGAATGACAAAATTAGGCAAAACTAGACAAGGTTGTCTTAGGAATTTGGCCTAAAAATGCAAAAAAGGCATTAATGATGTTCTAAGTCCAACCTAAGGGTCCTAGAACGTGGTATAAAGGTATATAAGGTCATCCAAACCCTAAAACCTGATTTGGAAGTTCATTTTCATGAATTGAGACTTGGAGAGCATATTTTGTGATTGGAATTCAGCAACTTTTGAGTGCATTTTTGGGTTTGAGCCTTCATCCAATCAAGAATGGATTGAGAGGAATGATATAATGCTTTGATTCTTTCTTTTGTGTCATTTAATTACTGTGTGAAGCATTATATTATCCATTTAATTCAACTGGTTGTAATTTTGCAAGTTTTGTTGTTCTTGTTTACACTGCCGGTTAAGGCCAATTTTTGTAAATAATGATCCCCACTTGAATTCCTATAGCAAGGCTACAATTTCGAATTGGAATAAATTAGGGGACTGTTTTTAAAGTGTATATAGTGTGTTTGGAGTCATGGTTTGTAGGGGAAGAGTTGAATTCATCAAACACTAGGCGAGTGCAAGTGCATTTTGGCTAGTGGCTTGGAGAGGACAACAGTAAAGAAAGCTGGTAAATGGATTGGTTTGAGCCAATCAAGAGCATGGGAGTGTGGAAAAATGTATTCCAGACATTTTTTGAAAGGAGGAGAGTTGGGGAGGTCATTGAAGCCCTCAAAGTTGGAAAAAGGAGCCAAAATCCTAAAAACCCTTGATTTTAGGGGGTATGAAGACAATCATATGTTCAGCCATTTGGGAGACCTTAAACTTGGTAAATATTCAAGCCTAGGGTACCACTATAAGTAATGTCCAAAAATATTTGGGGGTTGTTAAGGTCGTTTTTGAGAAAAGCCAAGAAAACGGGTTCTAGGAGACCTAATTGGGGTAAAAGGCTACAAGGCCTAAAATTGGGTTTTTCTTGAATTCGATGGGTAAATGAAGAAATAATCCTGAAAGAAGGAAGAGAGTGGAGCAAGAAAACCCTAGGAATTGTTTGAAGACCTATTCTAAGACCCAAGAAAGGTTTGGGAGCTTTGTGGAAAAATTGAGCCCAGGGAAGCTTAATGGTGAATTGAGAGAAAAGGTGAAGAATTTGAAATTGGTTTAGAGTCTTATGAAGTGACAGGGGTTTAGGAGAGATACCTAAGTAGGGTAGAGTGGAATACCCTAGGAATACCAAATAATAGGTCTTGGGAAGAGCAAGATTGCTCTTGAACGATAGGACTCCCCATCACCTAGCAATTTGAATTATGACAAAGAGGGAAATACTTTCAATTCTAAATATTCTTGAATCCATTGCCCATGTGGATAGAAGGCACTGATTTGCATCAACCCAGAGATTGAATTTCATATCAAACAATTCATTCAAAAACCTTTCATTTGTGCAGTAGGAGTAGGATTAGTTTTAGTGTTTATGTCTATCCACTTACATTTTCCATTGTGGGTAGATTGTTGCATCAAGAAATACATTTAAATCTACATCATTCATTAGGTTCACCCACCTAGGTCTAGCAGAACCTAAAGAGTATAAGGTTCAATTGCATCAATTGGCCTTGTACGTTGACCAAAACTGTAGTAAGATCTTGACAAACTCTTCTAGTTAAAACCTGCATTTTTGAGTACCAACACCTCTTCTTGAGTATCTGTTTACTCTTGTATCTTTTAGGAATTATCTCTTAGTGGATAAAAAATAAAATCTGAAACCAGTTTATGTAGTTATAGATGGGGGATTTTGAGAAGGTACTATCTAAGGCCATGTAGAAATGAGTTAACACAATAGGATCAAGATAATACACAAAGGAAATTTCTTATTGATTCAATATCACATATTATTACAATGACTCATTGGCTTTCTAGAAATGGATAATATATATAGATTGGTTCATATGATTCCACATAATATTATCATGCCAACTCCAACACTCAGTATCTAGATCTCTAAACTTCTCTCGATAACATTTTTTTACTATCTTTATTATTATCTAAAACTAAATTCAAGAGATCATGTTTATATAAGATCTCTGAGATTTAGTAATTATTTGTATTGATCAAAAGGTGATCCAAATCTTGATATCCTATGTAACATGTATAGGTCAACCAAAATTAAATAATGACATAATGACTGTTGAAAAATATCAATGTAGTTCTAGTTGAAAGTCCTTTTCATCTGAAAGTTCCTCGAGATATTTTGGTTTGAATGTTACAAGACATAAAAAATTTCTTGAAAATTCACTTGACGAATTGAGTGCTAACTTTTCTAACATTATGATCTTTAAAAAATAATAACTTGATGTCCATATCAAATCATACAGTCATGGATAAAAATATTTATTATTATTGGAGTTTTGTCAGGATCAAATCAAGAAAATACATGTAAATTAGCTATCAATTATATGTGGGATATTGTTCAATTGGTATTTTTATAAGATTGATGAAAAAATAAATGTACAAGTTTATCAGAAGTTTGTTACTCAAACTCAAATAGATCCTCAAACAATGAAAATCCACCATTTGCAGATTCAATTATTTGCAATAAACTATTTGTTATAAATTTATTGATTGATGAATTTTTTCTAGAAACCATAAGTAGAAATGAAAGATTAATGAAACATATTCTTTCAATGAAACACTATGATTTGAAATATTCCACTAATTACTCTAGAGATTTTAGAAGACTATTATACCAGTTGAAGGATGAAAATAAAAGGGATTTTAATAATTAAAAATATCCGGAAGGACTCCATACAATCTTGGTGGTAAAGTCTTAATATACATGGAGGTTAGAGAAATTAATTTGGAATCCACTCCTATTACCGATCTTATCCAATTTCCTAAAGAATAAATTTTGTGATTTATTGATGATTGCAAGTATCAACAAAAACTTACCAAATATGAAGCCTAGTGTATTGTTTCATCTTTTATAGACACCTATTGGTGCAAACCTTTCCCAAAAGCTTAGAAAAAATCTTATAGAAAACATCGAAAGCCTAAAGTAAAATTCTATAAACGTATATTCCTTAGGTTCCACTCTTATGAGCTCCCAAAAATAAATATATTAATAAAAACATTAATCCATGCCCAGAGATAAATCAAATTACTTTCTATATTGGGAGTTAATGGCACCCATATGAAATGTGTAGTTGTGGGTCTCAAGGTTTTCTAGGTGTGTTGTAGACTATTTGATCGATTTACCCCTTAACATAATGAGGGACACTACTCACTAATAGTTCAATCTTTTTTCATAGTGGTAGCCTAGTAGTGATATTAGAGTTGAGTTCCTAGGTTTGACTCCTAGCAAAGCATAGTGGGTTATCCCCCATGTGGGAGTTAATTGCCCACTCATGACACATGTAGCTATGGGTCTTGATATTATTTGGGTGTGTTGTAGAATATCCATTCGATCAACCCCATAACATCATGAGGGGCAATACTCAATAATAGTTTGAGATTTTATTGTAGTGTTTGTAAAGCTAGGAAATAATGGGATCTCTGGTAATAGTGCATAGGGAAGAAAATAACAATGTAGGTTGATGACCAAATGCCTACAAATTTTGGCTATTATATAAGAATAAATACTATAGATGATACATTGTGCAAGTTCCTTTTATGATATCTCATATCACAATAATGTGTAGCAGTGGAGCATACTCAAGAGCAAGTGAATATTGGTTGACTCTATACTTGGTCTTAAGACCCGATGCCCACAATTCTTCCAAAATGGCTTATTTATAAAAAAAAATATGAATCAACTTGAAGGGAAAAGGGAATGAAACCTGGAATACCGGGTAGACTAGCTGACATAAAAGGAGGTTTATCAGTCATAAATCACTAACATTGACAGTCCTTTACAAAAAATACCCATGTAACTTTATAGTACAATTATTAATCACTATAGACATGATAGTTCTCATTGCTACCAAAATATGACCTAGATGATGGTGATGGTGTAGGTGGTGTTTCATCTCCATAACCAAAGACTCTTTATTTCTCCAGTGGTTTCAATCTTGAATGTATTTGGAGCTTATGATGGATATTCCACTCTCGAACATTAAATTATCATAAAAATATGAGGATAAAATAATTATTCCCATTTTAATCTTCATTTAGTAACAATTATTGTTACTATATCTTGCTTTATCTAATAATCAATATTTTCTCAATCACATTCAACAAATTTGAAGAAATCCTTGAGATAATGTGTTATATGAGAACAACAAGTTATTAACCATGTGAAAAATGGTTTCCTAATTAAATCAAGGAATAATAAGGATGCCCACTTTCAATCCCGAGTATATAAAATTCTCCATAGGATTCATGGGGAATCATTCATTCAGACATGGATCCAAGATGAGATAATGTCTCAACTTCTAAAGTTGCATAATCTTTAAATTTTATATTTACTTCCCTCCTTATAATTGTTCTTTGGGTTACTTGACTTAAAGTCTAGAAATAAAAATAAAAATTATTTTCCTTGATAATCCCTGGATGATTTGGATTTAGGGAAATATATGGATTCGGCATGAAGACACCTAGAAGTTGTCAACTGAGAAAGTCAGCCACAATGTTTTATTTACCTAAGATATGTTGAGCTTCACAATTAAACTTATTCAAATATTATTTCTATCTTAGGTATTTTCCTCTACCATCCTTCTCGTCATGGTCCTTTTCTTTAAAAGTGAGAAATTTGGTACAATATTTTCTGATAATAAATTTATTTAGATACATTAGTTTTAAAGGGAAATTATTCAAATTTTTAATTACAGTATAGATTTCTTTATCTAAGGAAATCAACTTTTTGACCTCTAATAGAAAAAATCACTAGCATATTCTATAGTGTATTCTTTACCATCTTTGATAGATTATAAATGTCATCCCCATGTATATTGTGAAGCATATGTATATAGAATAAAATCATCAATAGTAGGGACATGAAAAATTGGAAGATTTTGTACCTTTTGTTGGATCAATTTAATAGCTTGGGTATGTTTTTTATACCATTAATGTTTTCTTGTGAGTAATTACTGTAGAGATTCTTGATCAAGACCATATCCTTTTTAGACATTATTTACATAATTTAAGATCCTTGGAAATCCTTTCAATTCATTTGTGTATAAAGGAGGCTTGAACTACAAAACCTTCTCCTTGATATGTGGTTGGACTTCTAGCTTTCCAGCATTAACTAGATCATACCTAAAACTTTCTAAGAATTTATATAGCATTGATTTTTTGAGAGGGGCAGAACAATCCCAAATTTTATAGATATCCTATAAAAGGTTTCTAAATGAGTGTTATGCTCATCGAAGTCCTTACTAAAAATAGGAGTATCATCAATATATACACATAAGAAATCTTGGCAGCCATTAAATATCTTATCCATTATTTCTTAGAATTTTAGCTAGAGAATTCATTAATCCAAATTGCATGATTATTCATTCAAATTGTCCAAAAGGACAACTAAAATTTATCTTATACTACTCTTCTTCTTTCATCCTAATCTAATAAAATAATGATTTATAATCAAACTGAGAGAATATTTTGAGTTAGCAACCTTTTTCTAATAAATATGACTTTTTAGGAATTGGATAAGGGAATGGTAAAGTTATTTTATTTAGATTCCTATAATCAATAGACATCCTTTTCTTATTTATTCTCTTTTGTGATTCCTTATAGACCATGAATCCATAGCAATTGAAATTAGATTGAGAATGTTTAATATACTTCCCTTTTTTGAGTTCCTCTATTACTTAAACCATATATGGATAATCATGTGTTAGTGTGTCGTCAAAAAGTGTAGCCTTGACAATTTTCAATCATTTGGGCCCTTGCATATGGATTTAAAACCTCTTTCCAAGCCTTGTGCCAAAGTGTTGTAAGGTGTTGTAAAACATTTTTACACTTTCCTAGGCTTTTCATCACAAAATTAACCCTTTATTATGCTAAAATGACCCCTTAATGCTCTTAAAAGCTTAAATTAAGTGTGCTTAATGAGAAAATCCTGAGAAACATCATTAACCACATGATAATCCTTGAAAACCAATGAAAAATGCCCAGGTGGACTAGGTCACCACCTTGGGCAACCTAGTCCCATGTGGCATAAAAATCAAAATTAACTTAAAATTATTTCAAGATTTTACCTCCTAAACCCTAAGGTCGGCCTATATGGTGTTATTTTCAAAGAATTAGGGCATAAATTGTATAAATAAGGGTTTTCCCCCTCATTTTTCACTTATTCCATCTCAAATTTTCTCCTCACTCAATCTTCTCAAGGATTCCTCTCCCTTATTCTCAACCAAGCTAGGGTTTGAGCATTCCAAGTCAACAAGAGATATTTTCTAAAGAATTCAAGGGCTAATTGTTGCAACACCACAATATCAATCATCATGGAAAGGTGACTTACTCCATTATTCCAGTTTTTCATATTCATGCTTTGCATTTTCTATTCATTCTGGTTTATTTACCTAGTAGGGGTTTGACCAAGGCAAACCCCTAATCCTTAACAATCAACATTTTCTCCTTCTCTCCTTGTGTGTTTAAAGATTTAGGTACATTGAATATCATTGAAGGATTTGAAGACTTTTTGAAGACCACTCCTTGCTTAAAAAGTCAAAAAAACCATCAAAATTCACTTTCAGGCCTAAATATCAGAGTTTCAGAAGCAACCACTTGTGAAGAACCAAAGTGCAGACCGAAGGCTTCTGTTTCCCCTTCCAAATTTCAAAAAATATTGAAGAGGACTAAGTCACCAAAAATTGTGACCTAGTCCCACTAGATAGTTCTTTCAATGATTTTTACATTTTCAGACAGTCATTTGGCAGAAACGAGCCCCATACCAATTTTCTCAAATTTGGGACTAGGTTGCCCAAATTGGCACAAGTGTCACTTTTCGTTTCTACAACATTTTCATCAGCATTCCTGACCCCCATCAGACCCTTCTTCAAATTCCAGGTGCAAACACCATATCTCATTCATTTTTGTTTTGTTTAGTTTACATTTCATAGGTTATTTAGTTCATGTTTGTATGTCAAAATGTGTTTTCCAGAATAGTTCATTTACTAGTTGTTACATTGCTAGTTATATTCCTTTTTCAGTTTGTTACACTCAGATCATTTCATTTAGACACATTCACAAACCCCTAATCCCCCTTTGAATGAACTCACCCAAAACACCAAACCATTAGTGTGAAAGAGATCCCATTTCCTAACCAAGAGCTCCTAGGTGAAAAAACCTAGGAGCCTATTTGGGGAATCCTCTTTCCCTATTGTGCATGTTTTTGGTGGTTCAATTAGTATAGGAATTTTCTTGCCACTTTTCATCTTGGTATTAGGTTGCGATTCTATCCCCATTTTTGGGATTTATTTCTCCTAAATAAAATATAGGATCATCAGAATATAGTACCTATATTAGTTCTACTTTGATTTCAAGAAGAGGTTATACTATTTCAATCCTACTTATAGCTAGATACTTTTTGGAGGCATAGACAAGTCTTGGGGTACTAATGTTTTTTCCATTAAGAGTTAACATGACATATTTCTTAGTACAAGCATATGGATTATATTTTTCTATGAAATTTCCTTTTAAAAGTACATCAATTGGTGTTTTCTTCATAGAAAATAAATCACACTTGAAACCTTTCCCTTCTAATTCCATAGTTTATTGATGATTATATTTATCACAAAAAAACTTATTTCCTTCTGCATCATAGGCTGAATATGCAATTTTTTCTATAAGTTATTCCTAGTTATCTAATTTGTGTTCTTTATAGAAAGAAAAGGATGCTTCTATATCAATTTGTGTATCATGTTGTTTTCCATTTATGATAACATTTATATATTGGGAAAAATTCCTTTGAGGAGATGAACTAATATGAATATTACAAATCTTACATTCTTGGGATCCTATATATTGTTGGATGTTGTGATTTTATTACTAATATGTGGTTTTCATTGATGTCAACACTATTAACATTAATGTCTTTAAGACTGCATATGTTTAGGATATTGAGAAAATTATAATAAAATATGTTATAAGTTATATGCGAAGCAATGAAGATCATTATGGTGGAAAGTTTAGTATGTTGACAACTAGATGTTTTTGATTAAAGGGTTTGTTCTCAATACTATCTAGTTTCTACTCTGAAATTTTCAAAGGTACGCATGAATATTTGAGAAATTTATAGGTTTTTGTGTTGTGACAGCTATTTTGTTATTGCAAATGGTGTTCATGGAAGAACATAATGTGATTCTGAGTTGTTGTTTATGTTCTTGAGGTGTTCATAGACATTTCTAGATCATATTCTATCTGTGTTGCATGGCCGCATTGATTATTGTGCTTGTGATCTGATATTTTCTCTTGCGTGTTCATGTTTTTCATGTTCATGGTCGACAAGGTCTTTGAAGCATGTTGTGGATCTTTGAGGAAGAATATTTGAAGGTGTTTTATTTTTGAGGACATTTTTTTAGGTCTGTACTATGTTGTGGCTGACCTTGGTTGATGCGCAATGATAATCTTTATTATTTGGGCCGATAGTTTGCATTCATTCTAGTATTGTGTTGAAGCTGACATAAAGCAAAGTAATTTCTTGTTGTGGATATATAAGTGATTTTTTATCTCATTTGACACATGTATGATGTCAAGTGTATGAGTGTTATGTGCGAAAAATGGTTTAGATCATTCGAAGGCAGAGAAGAGTGTGAAGAAGTGTTCATGTGCTTAACCAAAACTGTACTCAGGCATTAGTAGATGCTACTTTCTTAGTTCAAATTCTTCAGATGGATTTAATCTAAATATTTTATGTAAGATAGTGAGTCTTCGTTTGAGAAGTGAGCTCTAGGTAGTGTGCTTGAATGTATGTGCATTCCTCTTATATTATTCTTATACTTTTAATAGGGTATAACTTGTGGATTATCCTACACCATGGTTTTTCCCCTAATAGGGTTTCCACGCAAAAATATTGGTGTTACATGTGTTTTTGATGTGTTATTGATTCATGCTTTCACTATTATTAATCAAATAATAGATTAAAGGTTAATAAGCTTAAGAAGTTTGAAATTTTTTGACAACTGATTCACCTGCTCTCTCAATTGTCTGCCCTTGTGTTGGCAAAAATTGGTATCAAAGCAAGTTCCTTGGAAGAAGTTTAATAGCTTGAGGTGATTTGGGATGGTGACATATAAGAAGGATAGTCTGAGATCTGGTGGAACAAGTTATTGTCTATGGAAGAACCAAATGGAGTGTCATCTGAGATGCATTGGTGAATCCTAATGGAACATTACATGCAATAGGTATGGTATTTGTTTGAATGATCCTACTACTACTACTGAGATTAGGGATATTGAATATAACATCAGGGACAAGGAAGCATTGTTGAGTGCTTTGACTGATTCTGAGATGATGAATGTTATGGATATGAGAATTACTTATGAGATCTGGAAAAAATTGGAAAATTTATATAAAAGTGATGGTAATGTGAAGATGGCTAAGATATAGTGTCTGAAAGGAAAATATGAACTGTTGAAGATGGGTAATGATGAGAATATTGCTACTTCCATGCAAAGAGTGAATGAACTTGTGTGTCCATTATCATTTTTGCTAATGGATAAGTGGATGAATCATAGATTGTTACTAAAGTGCTTAGATCCTTGCCTGATGCATACAAAATCAAAGTTGCAACCATTGAAGAGCTCTGAACTGTGACAAATATAACCAGATATATGTTGGTTGGTAAACTTACTAATTTTGAGTTGAGTGAATTCGATGATGCCCTTCCTAAGACAAAATTTGTATTTAAACCTACTACTTCTGGGAGAGACAAGAAAAGATATGATCCAAGTGAAACTTCTTCTAGAAAGGTATACAAATATGAGGAAGAGATGAGAATGATTGAAAAAGAAAGAGAAATGAATGAGATTGAAGCACTTATTATCAAAAGGGAAGCTAGAGGAGAACGTAAGTATAAAGGAAAGTAGCCTATTAAATTTTTTTCTTGCAACAAGATAGGTCATTTTGCATCAAGGTATTTGGAATGAGTTCCTAAGCCAGCACCTTACAAGCCTAAATTTCAAAACAAGTGTTACTATCTTGATGAAGGTGTCATAGGTGATGAATCTGACAAAGGGAATGCAAGTGAAGATGCATTTTTTTTTAATTTCTATCAAAGAACATAATTTTGTGTCTACTGAATCTACTAGTTGTATAAATGTGGAGAAAGCTCTAGCTACTCGAGTTGAAGAAAAAGATGCATGGGCAATTGACAATGGATGTTCACATTACGTCGCAGGTGATAAAAGAAAATTTGTAAGCTTGGAGAAGTATGATAGTGGTGTTGTAAGATTTGGTGGTATAATCTATGGTAGAGGATTTATTTATTTTGATGCTAAGAATAATATTGATGATGTTCTTTATGTTGAAGGTTTGAAGCATAATATTCTAAGTGTTGAATAGATGGTTGATAAGGGATACAATATTCAATTCAAAGATGGAAAGTATAGCATACTGGCAGGTTTTGGTAACATCTTTCATCTGAATGTTGGCAGTAAAATTTGTCTGATTGCTCAAGTTGATGAAAGTTGGTTATGGCATAGAAGAATGTGTCATGTAAAATTAAAAAATATTTTGAAGATAAGTTCCTCACAGGCTTTGAGAGATCTTCCTAAGTTGGTGAAGTCTACAAATACCATATGCAAGGAATGTCAACTAGGAAAAAAAACTAGAATTTCATTTCACAACAAACAATATTGTTCAAATGAATTGTTGGAGCTTGTGCATATTGACTTGTGTGGTCCTGGTAAAATCAGAAGTCTACAAGGTTATAGGTACTTCATGTTTCTTATTGATGATTACTCTAGAATGATGTGGGCTACTTTCTTGAGGGAGAAATGTGAAGCTCTAGAAAAGTTCAAGATCTTTAAGGCTAAGGTTGAGACAAAGATAGGTTTGAAAATTAAGTGTCTGAGATTAGATAGAGGTAGTGAATTTACTTCCAATGAGTTTAATTATTTTTGTGAAGAACATGGGATAAAGAGATAGTTATCTACACTAAAAACCCCTCAATAGAATGAAGTTGTGGAAAGAAAGAATAGGATAGTTCAAGATGTTTCTAGAACTATGATGTTGGAAGGAAATATCCCTCATATCCATTGGAGAGAAGCTGTGAGTACTACTATTTATATCCTTAATTGGGTACAAATCAAAGGTAATATTGGTAAGACTCATTTTGAGCTATGATTTGGTCATAAGCCTACTATTAGATATTTTAAAATATTTGGGAGTAAATGCTATATCAAGAGAGATGAATATCTAGGAAATTTTGATACTAGAAGTGATGAAGGAATATTTCTTGGTTATTCTACTAAGAAAAAGGCCTACTAGTGCTATAACAAGAGATTAAAGAAAATTTTTGAAAGTAGAAATGTTAAGGTTGATGAAGACATTGTCAAACCCTCCAAAACTATGGATATGATTGTGATGATCAAAATGATAGTACAAACAATAGTCAAACTTCAAATCAATTTTAGATCATTCTGGTAAATCAAGAAGAACAAAAAAACAAAAGACTAGTGAAAGTCCAAAAGAGAGACCACAAGATCCTAAAATTCAAGAGCACTCTAAGACTCCAAGGTATGTGAGATTAAATCATTCAAAAAATCAAATTATAGGAGATAAGAACAAAGGTGTCTAGACTAGGAGAAGAATTGCAAAAGAATACTATTTAATTTCAAAGGCTGAGCCAAGTAATGTCAATGAAGCATGCAAAGATGAACATTGGATTGAAGCAATGAAAGAAGAACTACAACAAATTTAGAATAATAATACATGGATTCTTGTTCCTAGACCTAAAGACAAAAAATTAATTGGAACTAAATGGGTTTTTAGAAACAAGCTAAATGAAAAACGTGAAGTTATCATAAGAAAGGAAAGATTTTTATGTAAAGGATACTCTCACATGGAAGGAATTTACTTTGAAGAAAATTTTGCTCATGTTGATAGAATTGAATTTGTGAGATTATTTCTTGTGTATGTTGCTTACAAAAACTACAAAATTTATCAAATGGATGTAAAGTCAGCATTTCTAAATGGTGAATTATAGGAAGAGGTGTATATTGAGAAACCTGATGGCTTTCAATTGACTGATCAGGGGGATATGGTTTTTCGGTTGAAGAAAGCAATGTATGGACTCAAGGAAGCCCCTAGAGCTTGGTATGCCAAATTGGATAAGTATTTGTTGAAGTTTGGATTTAACAAAGGTACTACTAATAGTAATTGATATTTGAAGATTGGTGATGATAAATATTTGTATGTGGAAGTTTGTTGATGATATCATTTTTAGAGGAGATGATGGTTTGTGCATGAATTTTTATAATGAGATGCAAAATGAGTTTCAGATGTCAATGATTAGAGAGTTGAAATTTTTTGGGGGATTGCAAATTACTTAGGTAGATAAAGGGATCTTTATATCTCAGTCCATGTATGTGAGAGAACTGGTAAAGAAGTTTGGTATATAAGATTCAAAACTAGTTAGTACACCCACGGTGACCACATGTAAGTTGACACCAGATGATGATTATTCGAAGGAAAAACATAATAGATACAAATCAATGATTGGTCGATTGTTTTATATGACTCAAACTAGACCTCATATCATGATTGTTGTATGCATTGTTGCTAGATCTCAAGCCGATCCTAAGGAATCTCATGTCACTTTTGTGAAGAGAATTTTTAGATACTTGAAGGGAAGAGTTGATTTTGGCCTATGGTATCCTAAAGATGATGATCTTACTTTAAGTTCCTTTACCGATGTTGATTGGGCAAGAGATGTGAATGACAAGAAAAGTACTAGTGGTGGCAAATTTTTCTTGGGAAATAAGATGATTTAATGGTTAAGAAAAAAGAATAACCTCATTTCCTTGTCTACTGCAGAGGTAAAATATATTATTGCTGCTAAAAATTGCACTCAAGTATTGTGGATGAAACAAATGTTGAAAGATATTAGAGTTGTGTATGATGAACCTATTGCCATATTTTGTGATAAATCAAGTGCTATAAACATTTCTATGAATCTGGTGCTGCATTCAAAGACCAAGCATGTATCTATCAAGTACAACCTTGAGTGATAAGGAAGTCATATTGGAGTATGTGCCTACTAAGGAATAGATTGTAGACATCTTTACCGAGCCTTTGCCTAAAGATACATTTGAGTATCTCAGAGGGATTTTATGGGTGATTAACCCTCCTAATCAAAACTAAGATGCATAGTATTTGCATTAGTCTATGCATTCATAGTCATATCCTGATCAAGATTGATGTTCTCATGGCTGCAACTCAAGGGGAGTAGTCGGATGATTCAGATATGTGGTTCAGATATTTTGTACCTTTTCCATTGATGTCAAAGGGGAAGAAGAGTAATGTGAAAAAATATGGAAGATCCAAAAGAAAGGGGAAGAAGAACAGTGTGAACTAAGGGAGAGAAGAGCAATGTGTAAAAGGGAGATTGTTGGAAGAAGAGTTAGTTGAATTGATGCTATGTTTTTCACATCATGTGTTGCCATCAATGCCAAAGGGTAAGATTGTTGGATGTTGTGGTTGTATTTCTGATATGTGGTTGTAATTGATGTCAACACTATTAGCATTAATGTCTTTAAGACTTCATATGTCGCAAATATTGAGAAAACTATAATAAAATATGTTCAGGTTATCTATGAAGCGGTGAAGATCAGTATGGTAGAAATTTTAGTATGTTGACAACTAGACATTGTAGATTAAGTGGTTTTTCTCAAGCCTATCTAGTTTCTACTCTGAATTTTTCATAGGTGTACATTGAATATTTGAGCAAGTTATATGTTTTTGTGTTCAGATAGCTATTTTGTTACTATAAATGGTGCTCATGGAAGAAGATAATGTGATTATGGTAATCTTTGTTGTTTTCCATGTTCCTGAGGTGTTCATGGATGTTTCTAGATCATATTCTATGTATGTTGCATGTCCACATTGATCATTGTGCTCACGATTTGAGATTTTCTCTTGCGTGCTCATGTTTTTCATGTTCATGGCCGACAAGGTGTTTGAAGCGTGTTGTGGATCTTTGAGGAAGAATATTTGAAGGTTTTTTGTGTTCAAGGAAATTTTTTTAGGTCTCTAATATGTTGTTTTTGACCTCTATTGATGCACATTGATAATATTTATTGTTTTGGTCTAACAGTTTGCATCCATTCTATTATTGTGTTGAAGTCGACATAAGTCAATGTAATTTCTTATTGTGGATATATATAAGAGATAGTTTTTCTCATTTGAGACATGTATGATACAAAGTGTGTGAGTGCTATCTATGAAAAAGGTTTAGATCATTTGAAGGTACAACAAAGTGTGAAGAAGAGTGAAAGAAAGTGAAGAAGTGTTCATGTGCTTAACCAAAATTGTACTCAGGCATTAGTAGATTCTACTTTCTTAGTTCAAATTCTTCATATGGATTTAATCTTAATATTTTTTGTAATATAGTGAGTCTTCTTTTGAGCAGTGAGCTCTTGGTAGTGTGTCTAAATGCATGTGCATTCCTCTTATATTATTTATATACTTTTAATAGGGTATAACTTGTGGATTAACCTCCACCATGGTTTTTCCCCTAATAGGGTTTCCACGTAAAAATATTTGTGTTATGTGTGTTTCTGATGTGTTGTTGACTCATCCTTTCACTGTTATCAATCATATCATATATTAAAGGTTAATAAGCTTAATAAGTTTAAAATTATGTGACAACTGATTCACCCCCCCTCTTAGTTGTCTGCCCTCATGTTGCCAACATATATCTCTCGAGAACTCAATTTCTACTTCATCCTCATAATCCTTTTGGATTTGTTGTTAAAATTAAGAATGATCTAAGCTAGGATAGTAAAAAGTACTAGGCTAATCATAGAGAATAATATTAGGTGGAGAATATTATGATTATTCATAATTATCATCTTCAAAACTATTTTGAATAAGAGACTAATTTTTCATTACAAAAATAATAGAATAATTTTGTTTTGACTATTTTCTGCTATATTTTGTATCTTTTCTTTCTACATAAATAGGATTAAATGACATTAGTGATTCATTTAACTATGGTGAAAGAGTGGCTTCAAAATAATTTAGTCCTTTAAAATGTCTCTGATACTATTGGAACTATTGTTGAGGATGACTGGTATTCTCAAGAGGTTTTCTATATATCTAGTTTCTTGGAAATGTGTTACAAGATCTACCTCTTTTTATTCTAGTGTGATTCATCATGAAACTAGGAAATTTATCAAAATATTCTTCTTCTAATTATTTCTCAACTTGTTCAAGGGTATCAACAAGGTCCTAGATAACTCAACTTCATCTTCTTCACTAAATTCTTCATGTGTTGGCTCATAGATATTATCCTGTAAATATAGATCTTCCTCTTCATCTACAACATCCCACCACACTACTATGTTAGGAATAGAATAAAAATATTTGACAAATTTATTTGTATAAGATTAGTCTAGATCCTTATGGCCAAGCTTTTTACAAATATACAAAATTATTTGATTGCTCTCAGGGCATGGCTTATACTGCTTATGGAGATATTTATTTTTGGGAGCATAAGAGTGGTGCCTACGGAATGTGCATTTATGGAAATTTTGTTGCATGTAATATTTATTATGGGATTTTGTACAAGGCCATTTCTTGTGTTTCATTTCAATACTACATTTCTTTTGTTACTGGTTCTGTGGTTTTATCTATGGCTGTTTCAATATATATGCTATTTTTAGGATAGTTTTCCTGACAACTTTATTTAATATTTAATGTATACCAGTTTTAGCTGAAGCTATAAATGCAATGGTTTCCAGAGCTTCAGTAGAGATCAAACTATTGTCATTCATATAAACAATATTTTTTTTATCATTAATGTCAAGAATATTGATGTTGAAGATGAACAGTTGGTCTTGTCTATGCTTTGATTTGTTACATTATGTTGTCATCAATTAAGCTACTAGTGCTAACTTCTGGTGTTACTTTGATAAGATTCCATCTATGGATGCAGTAGTAATTAATATTTTGTAGATGTGTCTCTGGTGCTTGGTTTCTAAGTGATTTTGAGAAAAAATGATAAAAGAGGAAATAGTGTGTTGCAATGTTGTTCTAGGTTATAGAGACATGTTTTGGTTTTGCTCCACATTTATTTTAGGTTGAGCATATTCCTATGTGATTTAGATATGTTTGTGAGAGTTGTTTAGAGATGTTATATTCAAGAGATGGTATGCTTTATCATCATACAATGGAAGTGTTTAGTAGTGTGAGAGTGTGCTTTGCATATGTGACTAGGAGAAAAAAATTATTTGTGTTTATCCATAGTTGTGCTTCAAGTGTTGCAATTTTGAAGGTGTTTTGATTATGTTGGTAGTTTACCTTAGTCAATAGGATTTAAGGTTTGGTTCTTTGAAAGATAGTTTTTCAAGTAACGGTGTATGAAAGAGTAGTCTGAGTTTACTGGATTTGTGCATTCTTCAAGTGGAAGTTATTGACAAGTATTTTATTGGATTTTAAGGTGTTTGAGGAATATTATAGATCATGTTCAAGTTTGGTGTGTGTTTTGGAAGTCATCCTTGGGTTTGAGAAAGTGTGTACTTAAATTTTTGATTAATTTTTCATAGGTAATGACCGACTTGGTGTTTACACTACACACAAAGATAAATATTATTTGTGGGAGCATATGGTTAAGTGTTGTTATTGATTTGGGTCATAATTAAGTTTTGATGTGGTTTTCACTTACTTCTATCTATCATAGATTTATTTTGGTGTCGACCTAATTTGAATTTTCACCTTTGAGGTGCATTCCCAACCTATGAAAGGGTTCCAAGGTTTAGGACAGTATAATTATGACTTGAATTGTTGAATTACGTAAAGTTATATGTAAGTGAAAAGTGTTGGACTACTCCATGTAATGAGAAGAAGGTGTTGGCAATCATTCAAATAGACTGCAAAGGTTTTGGAGCTATTGTGGTGGATTTTCTATTGCATTGAGATCATGTTCCTTGTGAAAAATTTGTTCTTTATCTTCTTTTTAATTCTTGAAGTGTACCTTGGTTGTGACCCTTTTTTGGATAGTGTGTCCTATTTTGGTAGTGATCCTTTGTAACCAGTTTTTCAATTACTTATAATGTGAGCTAATTCTCACTATGGTCTTTCCCTCCTTGGATTTTCCACATAAATTTGGTTTTCACTTTTGAATGGTGCTAATTTTTGTTTAGTTTCTCTTATTTAATTTTCATGTTCACTCATCATAATTGATTAATGGTTTAATTAATGCATGTGGATCTCAATGTTAATGAGGTTTTTGATGCTATGATTAAATACAACTAATTCACCCCCCTCTCAGTTGTCTTATTCATTCAAAAATTTGTATCAAAGAAAGGTTACTTGGAGAGAAGCTTAACATCTTGAGATAGATATAGGATGGCGAACAAGAAGGAGATCCCTAATTTTGATGACATGAACTATGCATTTCAAAAGAAAAAGATGCAAGTCTATTTTAATTACCCTGGATACAATGTCTATAAATGGACCGAGCACAGGTGATGAGATCAAGGTCTATGAAGAAAATGGTAAAGCAAGGTTTGTTCTCTTGAGTAGTCTTGCAAATTGTGAATTAGTGAAATTTATGGATCTTAAAAGTTGCTAAAGAAATTTGGGATAAGTTGGAAAGTGCTGATGAAGAAGATATAATGGTCAAAGAAGCTAAGATGTGATACTTAAATACCACATTTGAGAACTTGATGATGTTTGAAGATGAGAAAATTACAAGCTATATGGAGAGAGTGGTAACCTCCATCAGAGGTCTTGGAGTAAAGGTTAAAGTACCTAAAGTGGTAAAGAAAATTCTTATAACCTTTACTAAATATCACAATTATACATTTGTTGCTATGAAATAATCTCAAAACCTAGATCAATATTCTAGAGATCAATTGTATGGCTCTTTAACTACATTTGAGATGTGAGAGTTTTCTACTAATAATGGTTCAAAATTTGAGACTTCTTTTAAGGCTACTAAAATAGAGAAGACTGAAGAACCATATCAAGAAGATATTGATGATGTGGATGCTATCCTTGTGAGAAGGATGAGAAGAGGTATTGGTAAGTACAAAGGTAAATTACCCTTCAAATGTTTTGATTGATGACAAATAGATCACTATTGTTTCAGGATGTCCAAACAGAGTTGTGAATGACCAAAATAAGGAGAATAAAGGTAAGAAAGTTAAGAAAATATATAATGTTAGAGAATATGTTGGTATTGTTTATGATGAATCTGATTATGGAGATCCTAATGATGATGAAGGCTTGTTCATGACTTTAAAAGATGAATTTGTTTCTACTAACTCTAAAAGATGTGTGAAGGAAAATTCTCTAGAGAGAAAGGATAAGATTGAAGGTACTTTGGTATCTTTTTTCCATGTTAGATAGGATAAGAACTATTGGATCATTAACAATGGATACTTATATCATATGAATAAAGACAAGAGTAATTTTGATAAACTTAAAAAATATGATGGAGATGTTAGATTTGAAGATGATTCAGGTGCTAATATTTATGGAATAGGTTTAATAAGTTTTGATTGCAAGCATAATATTGATGGTGTTTACTATGTTAATCACTTAAGGTATAAAAATTTAAGTGTTGGAAGAATATGTAGCAAAAAATATAATATTATATTTCACGATGATGGATGTGAGATAATAAAAGGGTTTGGAACTATTATTGTTGCTAGAAAAAGGATAAATTGAAATGTTTATCAACTTAAGGGTGTTCATGGTCATTGTTTTATGACTCAAATTAATGAAAGATGGTTATGGCACATGAGGACATTTCACATTAGTTTTGATAATTTTGTTAGAATCGCTTCAATACAGAAGTGAGATATTTTCCAAGGATTACAAAGCCTATTAATGTTGTCTACAAGGAGTGTCAGATTGGAAAGAAAACTAGAAGAAGCTTCAAAGGTAAAGAAAATCTTCTATCAAATTGTTGGAATTGGTGCATACAAACCTTTGAGTTCCTAGAAGAGTGGGAAGTCTTCAAGGTGATATGTATTTCACTCTTTTTATTGATAATTACTCTAGAATTACATGGGTTACTTTTCTTAGAGAAAAATATGAAGCCCTAGATGGATTCAAAGCATTTAGAGTTATGGTTGAGAGTGAAATGGATTTGAATATCAAATTTTTGAGGTCTGACAGAGGAGGATAGTTCACCTCCAATGAATTTAACATTTTTTATGAGAATCATGGCATAAAGAGGTACTTTTCTACCCCTAGAAATGCTTACTAAAATGGAGTGGTTGAAAGGAAAAAAAAGAATATTCAGGAAGATACAATGACAACTATGGAAGAAGCTAACCTAACAAAAGTCTATTGGACAAAATAAATCCATACGATTGTTATATATTTAATAGATTTTAAGCAAAGGAAAACAATACAAAGACTCCCTATGAGTTGTGGTATGGAAGGATCCCTATTGTCAAATACTTTATAGTGTTTGGAAGAAAATGCTATATTAGGAGAGATGATGAAAAGTTAGGAAATTTTGATGAAGTAATCTTCTTTGGATATTCTACTAAAATCAAAGCTTATGGATACTACAATAAAAGATTGAGAAAGATTTTTGAGAGTGCAAGTGTCAAAGTTGAAGATCTGCATAAAATTATCATTGGTGTAGAGAAGAAGAAGAAAAATATAAGGAATAGGAAGTATAAAATGAAGAGGAAGAAGTTATGGAAAAGACCCCTAAAACCCCTAAGTATGTGAAGTTAAATCATTCTAAAGAATAGATCGTTGGAGACAAAATTAAAGATGTGTTGAAAAGAAGGAAATATATCAAAGAAGAGGTAAATTTGTGTCTAATTTCTAGAGTTGAACCTAAGACAGTGATTGATGCATGAAAATATAGGTATTTAATGAAAAAAATGGAAGAAGAACTTATGTATATTAAGAAGAATAAAACATGGGAACTTTTCCCAAGACTAAAAAGAAAAAAAAATGGATATAAGTGGTAAGAAACAAGGAAAGAATTGTGTGTAAAGGATATGCATGAGTTGAAGGAATAAACTTTGAGGAGACATTTTCCTTGGTGACTAGAATGGAAGCAATTAAAATGTATTTGGCATTTGTAGCACATAAGGGTTTCAAATTTTATGAGATGGATGTGAAGTCTACTTTCTTGAATGGAGAATTGGAAGAGGAAGTATACATGAACCAATCAGAAAGATTTCACTTATCAAATAAATCTAATATGGTTTGTAGATTGAAGAAGACACTATATGGTTTGAAGCAAGCTCCTATAGGTTGGTATGCAAGGTTGGCTAAATGTTTGATATAGCAAGGATTCAATAAATGTTAAGAAAATGTGTCTCAACCTTGCAATTATATGTTGTTTATTGTTTTGATTATATGAAAAAAGTAGGTTTTGAATTGACTAAAAACCATTAACAAGTAGGTTTTAATGGGGACCCAAAACCCACACAAATAGACCAAGCTGCAAAAGTATAGAACAAATACAACCAGAAGCTAACCAGAGGTAGATTATAAAAGAAACACCATGAATACATAAATCTACACCAATATAAAAGGTTTTAATGGGATCCTCAACCCCAAAACAACCAGTTACATGGGAACTTGCAACTAAGAACCACTTGAAATGGCCAAGTAACCATTAGCATGTATCATCTAGACTACAGCACAACACTTATCACCACCAACCAACAATGCACTTCCTGAAAAATCTAGGTAACAATAATCTTGTATCAGCCAGACTACAACACAACACTTATCAACACCAACCAACAAAACTAAACTCCCCACCTGAAAAGGAGAGTTAGGAATCAGATTACAACACCAAGAAAATTCCTAGCCAAAAGGAAGCTGCTTGTAGCACCACCAAACCAAAAAAGCCCAATCAAACTCCACCTTAATAGTAGGCTCCCCTCTATAGGAGAAGATGCCATGAAGTTCACATTACTACAAATAAAACCAAACTATAACAAAAAACAACTCCACCTCCAAAGGTGTTATAACAACAAGGACCAATAGCTAGGAAAGCACCTCCATGAATCCACAGACCCCAACTCTACCTATAAAAGAGAGGGATCCACCTTCGTAGAAGTAATATTCACCTCAATATAAGACTCAGACTGTAGAAAAAGGAAGAAATCCATCCAGCCAACAACAAGTAACTCCATCACAACCATCGACAGCTCGAGAACATGGCCCAATAGTTCATTGTTGATAAGACGTAACATATATTTATATATATGTTTCATACTTACATTGATAGTTGTATACAATGTCAGCATGAACAAAAATGTGAGCATGTTAACTTTTTTGGAAACTTCTAGAATGGCCGACATACATTAGATAAATGATACATTGTAAATCTGGACCGTTAGTTATTAGGTTTTAGATCTAATGACAAATATTTTGTCGGCCTATCTTTCCATCGAATGTAACTCTATTTTATGAGGGCATTGTATTATGACTATGATAGAGATTGTGTTGTCTCTTGATCTCTGAGTGGTGATACTCCTGTGAGAAGCTTTCTCTACAAGTATATTATAATCTTTGTGATTTACTGAATAATTTATTGGGTGGCTTTTGGACTATGCGTTTTTTCTCTCAAAAGGGATTTCCCCACATAAATCACTGTGTCGTGGTATGCATGATATTTATGTTTATTTTTGTTTAAGTTTCTATAACTATTAAATATTTGTAATAAATTTACAATATTCTCCTTTCAAGATTAGTGTAGGATTTTTTTTTACTATCTTAGCTTCCTTACAAGTGATATCAAAGCTAGATCACCTTTGGTTTCAATTGTGGGTTGTTGTGGTTTTTGGAATAATCTAGGTTTGAGTGGGACCTTGTGCATAAGATGCTTTGTGATCTTGTTGCGGGAATTTTCATATGTCAAGTTGATAAGGGAGAATAGAGGTGGGTACCTTTTCTATAAATAATTTTAAAATGTGGAAACTTAAGATGGAGGATCTATTGATACATCGAGATAAATGGGATGTTGTTGATGAGAATGTTTCAAGGCCTGCAAATCCTACTCAGGATTCTCAATAAATTAGTATGTGTAGGATAATGATGGGCCAAAAAGTGGCGATATCTAAGTGATATGATGGCCCATGTGGCTGGTGATTTATTTTTTCCACAAAATTCATGAAACGAAAAAGGTTTTTAAAGGAGATTCTCATATTTCAACCAATATAAATTATGCTTTACTTTGAATTTATTAAATAATTATTACTCATTTTCTATTTTAATTGCGACTAAAGTCCTGAATGATAGGATGTTTGAAAAAAATCTATAGCTTTCAAATGGTATAGCTTATAAAAAAATGAATGTCATGAATTTTTGACCAAGTTAAGGTGGTTGGACATAAGAGTTTTTATATTTTTTCAAATTTGTAATAAAAAAATTATAATTAATTATTTACTTAACAAAATATGCATCACATTGGTACATGAGTCCCCTACTTATATCTAAAATATTATAAAAAATATATATCATTTTATTTATGGTTAGGGTGGTCAAACAGACACCTACTTCTTATTTTTCCCTAAAATTTAAGTACTACTGCATTGAAATTTCAAATTTTTACCAAATACATTTTTTTTTAAAATAAACCTAGTAGTTTAGAAACTACATTTAATTTTCTATAGATTCTATTGCTACATATTTTTGAAATAATATAGATAACATATTCAAACTTTTACGTCAAGTTGCCTAACTCTGATTTTCTGATTTTTCTTGTCATTTAAGGGCCTATTTTTTCCATGATGATCCTGCACATACATGTTACGAACCATAAATCCAAGGGTCTAATTAGATTGTGTTTCGAAGACTTTATTTTAATAAATTCCCATGAGGAGAGCTCTGCACAAAAACTATGGAAGAAGCTTGGTGAGATGTATTAGGAAAAATATTTAGTGAATAATGTTTTCTTGAAAAAGAAGTTGTATTCCTTCAGAATGGAAGAGTGTGGACGAATCACAAAGCACTTAGAATAATTCAATATAATATTGGCCCAATTGGCATCAATTGGTGCCAAAATGGATGAGGAGGAGAAATGTCAGATCCTTCTTTGTTCTTTTCCTAATTTGTGGGATTCTCTTGTTATGGCTATTGGGAGTACTTTTGTTATTTTGAAGACTGAGGATGTGGTGGGTTCTTTGATTTCTGAAGAAATGAGGAGGAAGTTATCCATCACTTCCAAGGAGGCCCTAAATATTTGTGGAAGACCTAAGGAAAAAGGCAAGAAGAATGAGAAGTGTGAAAAATCCAAGTCCAAGGGGAGATCTAAATCTCCTAGAAAGTATAAAGTTATTTTCTAGAACTGTGGTAAGCCTAGGGATTTTCATAAGGAATGCAAAGAAGAAATGAAGAAAAAGAAGAAGAAATTTGATTCTAATTTTGAGTTTGAGAAGGAATATGGGAACACATTCATTGCAAAATTTTAACTCGTGCAGGTAATGATGCATGGTTAATTGACCGAGGTGCATCTTTCCATATGACCTTTAATGGAGATTGCCTTTTTAAATATGAAGAATCTGATGGAGGTAAGGTGTACTTGGGTGATGATTCTCATTTAGACATTCTTGTATGTGGTAAAGTTAAAAAAATATTTTCTGATGGTGGAATAAAAAGGATTAATGGTGTGTTGCATATACTTGGATTAGCACAAAATTTGTTATCTATGAGAAAACTAATAGATGTGGGTGTGCAAGTAGAATTTTATGATGTAGGATGCAAGATGGTCAGAGGTACTATGGTTATTTCTAGAGGTGTTAGATATGGCACATTGTATAAGCTTGATGCATGCACTGCTGAGTGCAATATTACTTCTATGAAAATAAAATCTATGGAAGACGTGAGGGTTTCACCTTCAACAGATGGTCATGGCTTTTGGGTACCCAAGGGTGCTCTTTCTTCTGAGAAAGAATTACCTACATATAAAACTATGTTTTTGAACCAAAGAATTGGCCACATTGAAGAAAAGGGACTAAAGACCTTGAAAAATAAAAACCTTGTTGAAGAGTGATCCCACAATAGTGGTTTACAATTTTTGGTCAAACTGGACTGTAATACCCCTCATTTTGCTTCTCGTTCGGGTTGCTTTATGCTATGTTTGGTTGCAATCACTTTGATACTGGATACATTTTGTTATGATGTTTTGATCAAGTGACAACCATTATTGTGTGATGTGTTGATCTAATTATTGTTTCATATGATTTATGGATTAATGATGTTGTAGAGTTAGCATGAGATGTTATTATGAGATTATTGGATTATGATGGAAGTGTCAGTTTCGATGAGTGTATTCGTGAGGAAGACGGGTTTGCATCACTCGCTTGCGAGCACCCTGCAAATCCATAATTCCTTCTTCACGGTGTGTATTATATGCTGGATATATTATATGATGTTGTTTACTTGGTTTCAAGATTACAGGTACATGACATCGACTCCACCTGGTTTCACAGGTTTGAGCATGTCGATCCAATGGTTAAGTTGAACGGGAGATAGTAGCTAGGTAACATGTGTCAAGTTTACACCCTAGCCTTAGTGTGTCATCAGTCATGTGTGTTGAGTCATTGTCTATCTTATTTTAATGTTATTTAATTCTAAAGGATTCTTGATTCGGAAATAGATATTTAGAATAATTGCATTTAAATCATGTTGATGGTTATTTAATTTAAATAATGCAATAAAGATAAAAGTTTATATTTAAATTAATTAAATTTAATCCAAGGGGGTTGAATTTAGTTATTAAATAATTAAATTAATTAATTAAACGTGATGCAAGACAATGAAAGGAAATAAAAGAATTAAAATTAATTTTGGAATTTAATTTCAACGTGTGGGAATTAAATTAGAAATTGTAATTAAACGTTTATTTGGGAAATTAGTTGCAACTTTGGAAATTAATTTATTATTTCAAATTGCATTTTAAATTGAAAGTGGGTTTTCGAAAATTGAAATTGAAATATCTAATTTGCATGTAATGTGAATTAGGGTTGTAAAAATTGAAATTGAAATATCTAATTTGCATGTAATTTGAATTAGGGTTGTATTAGGTATTTTTGATTTATAAGGAATGCATGTTTTAATTTTAGGGTAGAAAAGTTTTTAGAAAAAAAAATGCATTTTTACAGCAGAGAAGAAATTTTAGAAAAAATTGCACAAAGAAGGGTTTGAAGAAAGTTTTGATTGTAGAATTGATTGGAGGAAAGATTGTTTGCATTTGTTTGGTCTTGGATTGGATTCGTTGGAGGATTCAAGAGAATTCAGGAAATCTTTGGAGGAGGCTTGCATCAAAAATTAATCTTTTCCTGTAGCTTCTTGAACCAAGTTTTCCTCTTTGTGTTTTATTGTTCTTGGTTACTTTTAAAATAGTAGTGATTAAAGATTTGTTTGTTAAATCTATTTTAGAAAATAAATTTGTTTTCAGAAGAAAAGAATTAAATAAATTTATAGCTTTTTGCTTTGTGAATATTCTTGAGTGAAAATTGTGAAAACCTCAGTTGAATTTAAATTATTTAAGGAAATCGATTGTTTTGTTATTGGAATCAAACATAGAGATTGAACAATGCATTTAGAATGTTTTAGAAAATGAAACCCTCTGTAGGAAATCAAATTTACTTTTAAAAATCTATGTGGAAATTAGCTGGGAGAAATCTTGAGGATTTGAAACTTCTAAATTTTAATTTAGATCCATTTGATTTTTCTTCTAATTGTTCAGAAATTTGAGAAAATAGTTTAAAAGAATTAATTCTTAAGATCTCTATGGAGTTTGGGTTTTTTCTGAAAAAAAAAAGTTTTACAATATCACCTGTAGGTGAGTTTTTCACAAATTTTCCTATATTTGTTTATTGGATTAAATCCATTTGTTATATATATATATATAGCGAACCCTTGCCATTTTTGTTGAAGCAAATTTAATTCGTTGTTTTAACTGTTAGGGATTTGGGTGTTGGGGAGGATCTACCTCCCCACAGCCGCGCCCATAAGGGAGTGACTGTGTGGAAGGAGAACCCCCACGCCTCCCTTCGCACACATGTATGGGAGTATGGGGAGCGACAAAGGTACAGCCGCACCCCTCTCCCTATCCACATGTTTTAAAACCCTTAATCCTTGTAAGGGAACGAACAGGTTTGGGGTTAATTTAATTCTCCTCCATTAAAAACAATAACAGCAATTCATGTAAATTAGTTTGTATTCAAATTTCGATTTTGATTATAATGGAAATTTTATTATATTTTGAAATCCGGATATTATTTTGATTTGTGTGGGGTATAATATATTTAAATGTATATATAGGATTGAACATATCAATATATATTGAATGTATTTATATAGTGGGAACATATATATAGATTACTATATATTCAATATCAAATCTTATTTAATTGAGGTATACTATTTAGTATTATTTGAAGGTTTATAATGGAAATGATTGCTTTGCATAATTCAAATTGGTAGGGAAATGGTAGTTTGAATAAATTGAATAGATTATATGAGCTAGTTGGAAAAACAAAACAAATCCAGTTAGTAGAGAACTGATGTTGTTTTTAGAAGTAAACATTGAATTTGATTTGAAATTATTTAGATATATTTAATTGTGTTATGGATTACTTGTTCAATTTAACATATAGATAAAGTTGTATATTTAGTATTTGTTTTGTTTATTAAGTGCATGTAATTTAACTTTGCGTGGAGTTTTTTAAAAGATAAGTTTTAAATTGCATGGTCATATAGTTAAGGAAGAGATATTTTATAAATTTCATGTTTAGATAGAAAATTGAAAGAAATTTAGTATGTGGTTAGGAATTTGAAAGGATGTACTTGCATGGGGTTGTGTTATTTTAAAAGTAAAATTTAGAAATTGATTATTATGAAGAGACAATTAATTACCTTAATTGAATTATTTTCTATTTGAACAATTTATTTGTTGAGAATGTATAGTTAATGGTTTGAATAAATGGATGTATGCAACAAGAGTTTGGAAAGGGAAACTATTAGATGAAATTAACATAGTGGGTTGTTGAACTAGAAGAAATATAAGATTTGAGTTAGGAAATTGAAAAGAATTATTGTAGAAGATTTATGTTAGTTTTAAAAGAAAACAATGGATTTGATTTTGATTATTTGAACTAGTCTATCATTTATTATAAATTAAAGGCACCTATTTAGTTATTTCAATTAATTCTGAAAGGGCAATAGTTATTATGTTTTATTTCCATAGAGCAAATTAATCATTGTGATTGGAATATTAAAGAATATATATAATTAAATTTATTAATATATATATTTGATGTCTATATAATATGGAGCATGTATATATATAATAAGTGTAAATTCATTATCGTATTGTATTTTATTAAGAAGCATGCAATATATTATTGAATAGAGATTTAAAAATGGATTGATTAATGTATATGGGTAAATGGATAGAGAAACAATATTTTATTATATTAAAATGATTGAATGTTTTAAATAGAAAATTGAATGAGATGTAAGATTTGGTTAGAAAATGGAAAGATTTTACTTGCATGGATTTGTATTGATTTAAAAGTAAATTAAGAAGTTGTTTATATTGATAAGGAAAATAGTTATTTTAGTTTATTATATTTCAATTAAAGCAATTAATTTATTGTGAATGAAATATGAAAGAGATATGGATGTAGTATATCCAAAAATAGTAATTTTCTTGTGATTGTCTTAAATGTTCTAGTTTCTCTATATTTCGTAAAGGGATGTAAGTTTAAATTGTTTGAGACTTCCTATAATGGAAATAGAAATATGGGATATGATTATTTGAGTTAACCCTGTAAGTGTGTCTTTGACCTTGTTAACGTTACCTATTGAATGAGTATAGATTTAGGAAATCCAAATATTAGATTTGATTATTGACTTGAATGCTTTTGTTGCTATGTCGTCAAGTTATATTATGGGTGTTGGGATTTGGTGTTAGTCCTAAATTATAAGTTTTCTAGAAGAACTTAGAGGATAAGGGTTGTTGAATCTTTATGCCATCCGGTGTTTTTTGTTGGGTAGTGCATGGCATCTTTTCAGTTTTACCTGGTTTCCATGAACGGGGATTTTTCGTACCTCCTGTGAAAGGAGTGGACTATGTGTTTGTTGCCTCCAAAATGTTTGGAGTGGGTTCTATTATTTGTATCCTCCTTGTGTTGGAATGGTGTTGATGCTGGTTGGTATGCACTTGTGTTTCCCTTGGTGGATTATTTGGGTGTGTGTTGTCGAATAGAAGAGTGGCTTTTGTTAGGGGCCGGAGCCCAAAGTGGTAAACTGGGTAACCTTCAGAAGTGAGTTAATCAAGTGATAACTAAATTAATGTACTTATATGATTAGGATGCATTCACATTAATCAAGATAAATTAACCTCACTCACAGATGCAAGGGCTTGTCTAGACTTGGGGTGAGTGAGAAGGCCTAGAATGGCAAGATCAACTATCTTGTCATTACGAGAGGTAGTTGATTCTGCTTGAGTGAGTATGAGTGTCGGGATTCAGTTGAGGCCACCAGGATTTTTGGAGCCTATGAAGAATGCCCAAAGGAGATCTCATGACAAACCTTGCGATGACACTCTATCTAGGACAATAGTTGGTTTTGTTTTATGTGTATGGTTCTCTGAACATACTTGATTAATTTTATTTCTAGAAGCAATGTGACCTATGTCAGTGATGTTGGAGTTGTACTTGATTTGTACTTGTATGATAATTGAGTTGTACTTGTTAGTTCATTTATTTGGTTATTTCAGTATGAGTCAGTATGAGTCTGCCTTTGGTTAGAGGTAGTAGAATCTTTGTTCATGTTACTTTGTTACTATCTCCTAGCATGGGGGTTGGGCGTTCGGGTACCACTTGGTTGGGTGGAACATGCACAAAAACCGTTGGGCCCCCATTGATCTTCAGTATTTGGTGGGGAGACATCCAGATGGACAGCTCGCAATTCTTGTTGTAATATCTTGTATTGTAATATTTCAATTTATATAAGTTATTTTATCCCTCTTATGTTTATGAGGTGAGATCTTGTAATCGTAGAACATTTGTACTATTGCCTCATTCTGGGAATGAGTGATGTAACTATTGGATTAAGTTAATGTTTATGAGATTGTATCTTGGATGTTCATCTTATTATGTAATGTGGTATTCTTATGATGAATGATGTTTATTTCATAAAGTTTATAAGGCTATGGTTACATGTAATATGTATGTGTGGGTTTAAGTAATCCTAAACTTGTAGCCTTAGAGGTTGTTGTTAATTAGTAAGTGAATGTATATGTTAAATGCACTTTATAAAAAAAAACTTGGTTCACTTAAGACGTTAATTACAACTTCCTTTAGGGTTACTTGGCGGGGCATTACACATGGTATCAAAGCCTAGGTTTAAACACTGGGTTCTTTGGGTACATTTGTGCCTACTGAGTTGTTCTTGTGATTTGTCAGTAGAGTGTTAAGTAATCACATGTTCATGGCTTTTATTTTAGCATGATATACTCTGTGAAAGAGAGTAGCGTGTTAGTAACCTGATATAAGGTTATGATTGGAAAGTAAGATACATATTCCACGGGTTATGGAATTGGATGTTCCTATGGGATTATGTATGTAGTTGTACCCCTTGTAAATGTAAGAAACTAGTAACTATATCTTGTCTAAATGTTGTGGAAACCCGTACTTGCTTGTGTGTCCATGTGATGGTGATACTTGGTACCCATCCATGGGGAAAAAGTCACATTGGGTGTGGATTTTACCATACCATTATGTGTGTTTGCATGGTTGTTACTTGATTGAGGACCAACCCAGGTGTGGTTGAAACCTATATATAGGAGTAACCAAAAGTAGCTCTTTTCTTTGGGTTCATTAGATCCTCAATCCGTGAAGGGATAGTAGCAGCCACAAGTTCCTTGGGTGGAGTGTGTAGCATATGCATATTGCGGCGTAGAGCGTCTTAGCTCAACCAATCTTGAGGAAATGTACCCACTACTTTCCCTTATGCTGGATCAAGATACTTGATCTATATGTGTTAGCCTTATCCCCTTAGTTTTGAGTATAGCAGCATGGTTGTTAGTTATGCCTGGACGTCTATAGAGGCGATGACCTGGTAGAGTGACGATGTCTTCTTTAGTCATGGATACACTTTAGTCATTTGGATAGCATGCCCATTCCGCATCACATGAGGGTATTTATCATTCTTGTTGGATGTTGTTTCCTCCTTCCTCGTTTTGTGGCTAGTATCTAGTCACATAGTTGTTGTATAGTGGAATTTAAAGATTGTGAACTTTCTTTCGGTTATTGATGATTCTTTTTAGTTGATTGTGAGGGTTGACACTTTGTTTATATTTGATCATGAAGGTTTAGCCAAAACTTGTGATCTTATTTTCTTATAACCCTAGTGGTTATGAATTTGATTCAGTGTTGAAATTACGCGTATTTATTTCTTTATTGTTGGAATGGAACTTTAATTTGATCTTCTTTATGAACTTGGTGGCTAAGCTAGTTATCTTTGTTGTTTTCAATGTCAACTATGTGTCGTATTGTGATTCCTTTCCAAGGTTGTTGGAGGAAAACTTGGTGAGTGTGTACAAGGAAGTAGATGCAGGAAATGTTGAGAATGGGGGGTATGTGAGGTTGGACGCAACTAGAACCCACTACTCACATTTGTGTGATGACTATCTCTTGGAGGCTGATCACCTTACACAACAAGAGATAGATCATTGTGGACT
This sequence comes from Sequoiadendron giganteum, assembly GCA_007115665.2. Taxonomy (NCBI): domain Eukaryota; kingdom Viridiplantae; phylum Streptophyta; class Pinopsida; order Cupressales; family Cupressaceae; genus Sequoiadendron; species Sequoiadendron giganteum. The sequence continues at coordinate 153,768,943 of CM021106.1, read as the reverse complement.
TGTTTGGATGGTCTCACTTTATGTATGACCAAGCACTATCAAGCCACTGGTTTGATGTTAGATTTAGTTAAGTTGGTTAGTTGCTCTTGGTTCATGGACTCTTCTATCATGGATTGGTATGCTGCTTTCTGGTGTCCAGGTGGACCCTTGTGTAGTCTTGTGATGGTTGTTGGTGTTGTGTATTGGTACATAGGTGTATTATGTATGATAATCCATAGATATGTGGTTTTGGAAAATTGGTTGGTGGTTGTTTCACCATGTTGTCTTGGTTGGATTTATAGTGTTCTTTGCTGAGTTGTTTACGACACGGGTTGTTGTTTTTTATGTGGCAAGGTATGGAGTGGTTCAGTTTGGAACCCTTGGTTATGTGTGTTTGAATGGATTTTGCACTATGGGTTTTTGCAAGCTTCCAGGAGTAAGCCTAATCTTTGGGGGGGAGAATGTAATACCCCTCTGTTTTGCTTCTCATTTGGGTTGCTTTATGCTATGTTTGGTTGTAGTCACTTTGATACTGGATACATTTTATTATGATGTTTTGATCAAGCGACAACTATTATTGTGTGATGTGTTGATCTAATTATTATTTCACATGCTTTATGGATTAATGATGTTGTAGAGTTAGCATGAGATGTTATTATGAGATTATTGGATTATGATGGAATTGTCAGTTTTGATGAGTGTATTGGTGAGGAAGACGGGTTCGCATCACTCGCTTGCGAGCACCCTGCGAATCCATAATTCCTTCTTCATGGTGTGTATTATATGTTGGATATATTGTATGATGTTGTTTACTTGGTTTTAGGATTGCAAGTACATGCAATCGACTCCACCTAGTTTCACAAGTTTGAGCGTGTCGATCCAATGGTTAAGTTGAATGGGAGATAGTAGCTAGGTAACATATGTCAAGTTTACACCCTAGCCTTAGTGTGTCATCAGTCGTGTGTGTTGAGTCATTGTCTGTCTTGTTTTAATGTTGTTTAATTATGAAGGATTCTTGATTCGGAAATAGATATTTAGAATAATTGCATTTAAATCATGTTGATGGTTATTTAATTTAAATAATGCAATGTGGATAAAATTTTATATTTAAATTAATTAAATTTAATCCAAGGGGGTTGAATTTAGTTATTAAATAATTAAATTAATTAATTAAACGTGATGCAAGACAATGAAAGGAAATAAAAGAATTAAAATTAATTTTGGAATTTAATTTCAACGTGTGGGAATTAAATTAGAAATTGTACTTAAATGTTTATTTGGGAAATTAGTTGCAGCTTTCGAAATTAATTTATTATTTGAAATTGCATTTTAAATTGAAAGTGGGTTTTAGAAAATTGAAATTGAAATATCTAATTTGCATGTAATTTGAATTAGGGTTTTATTAGGTATTTTTGATTTATAAGGAATGCATGTTTTAATTTTAGGGTAGAAAAGTTTTTAGAAAAAAAAATGCATTTTTACAATAGAGAAGAAATTTTAAAAAAATTTGCACAAAGAAGGGTTTGAAGAAAGTTTTGATTGTAGAATTGATTGGAGGAAAGATTGTTTGCATTTGTTGGGTCTTGGATTGGATTCGTTGGAGGATTGAAGAGAATTCATAAAATCTTTGGAGGAGGCTTGCATCAGAAATTAATCTTTTCCTGTAGTTTCTTGAACCAGGTTTTACTCTTTGTGTTTTATTGTTCTTGGTTACTTTTAAAATAGTAGTGATTAAAGATTTGTTTGTTAAATCTGTTTTAGAAAATAAATTTGTTATTAGAAGAGAAGAATTAAATAAATTTACAGCTTTTGCTTTGTGAAAATTCTTGAGTGAAAATTGTGAAAACCTCAGTTGAATTTAAATTATTTATGGAAATCGATTGTTTTGTTTTTGGAATCAAACATAAAGATTGAACAATGCATTTAGAATGTTTTAGAAAATGAAACCCTCTATAGGAAATCAAATTTACTTTGAAAAATCTATGTGGAAATTAGCTGGGAGAAATATTGAGGATTTGAAACTTCTAAATTTCAATTTACATCCATTTGATTTTTCTTCTAATTGTTCAGAAATTTGAGAAAATAGTTTAAAAGAATTAATTCTTAAGATCTCTATGGAATTTGGGTTTTTTCTGAAAAAAAAAAAGTTTTACAATATCACTTGTAGGTGAGTTTTTCACAAATTTTCTCTAATTTGTTTATTCGATGTTTTAGTGAACCCTTGCCATTTTTGTAGAAGCAAATTTAATTCGTTGTTTTAACTGTTAGGGATTTGGGTGTTGGGGAGGATCTACCTCCCCATAGCCGCGCCCATAAGGGAGTGAGTGTGTGGAGGGAGAACCCCCACGCCTGCCTTCGCACACATGTATGGGAGTATGTGGAGCGGCGAAGGTACAGCCACGCCCCTCTCCCTATCCACATATTTTAAAACCCTTAATCCTTGTAAGGGCACGAAAAGGTTTGGGGTTAATTTATTTCTCCTCCATTCAAAACAATAACAACAATTCATGTAAATTAGTTTGTATTCAAATTTTGATTTTGATTATAATGGAAATTTTATTATATTTTCAAATCCGGATATTATTTTGATTTGTGTGGGGTATAATATATTTAAATATATATATAGGATTGAACATATCAATATGTAATGAATGTATTTTTATAGTGGGAACATATATATATATTACTATATATTCAATATTAAATCTTATTTAATTGAGGTATAGTATTTAGTATTATTTGAAGGTTTATAATGGAAATGATTGCTTTGCATAATTCAAATTGGTAGGGAAATGGTAGTTTGAATAAATTGAATAAATTATATGAGTTAGTTGGAAAAACAAAACAAATCTAGTTAGTAGAGAACTGATGTTGTTTTTAGAAGTAAACATTGAATTTGATTTGAAATTATTTATATATATTTAATTGTGTTATGGATTACATGTACAATTTAACATATAGATAAAGTTGTATATTTAGTATTTGTTTTGTTTATTAAGTGCATGTAATTTAACTTTGCATGGAGTTTTTTAAAAGATAAGTTTAAAATTGCATGGTCATATAGTTAAGGAAGAGATATTTTATAAATTTCATGTTTAGATAGAAAATTGAAAGAAATTTAGTATGTGGTTAGGAATTTGAAAGGATGTACTTGAATGGGGTTGTGTTATTTTAAAAGTAAAATTTAGAAATTGATTATTATGAAGAGACAATTAATTACCTTAATTGAATTATTTTCTATTTGAACAATTTATTTGTTGAGAATGTATAGTTAATGGTTTGAATAAATGGATGTATGCAATAAGAGTTTGGAAAGGGAAACTATTAGATGAAATTAACATAGTGGGTTGTTGAACTAGAAATATAAGTTTTGAGTTAGGAAATTGAAAAGAATTATTGTAGAAGATTTATGTTAGTTTTAAAAGAAAACAATGGATTTGATTTTAATTATTTGAACAAGTTTATCCTTTATTATAAATTAAAGGCACCTATTTAGTTATTTCAATTAATTTTGAAAGGGCAATAGTTATTATGTTTTATTTCCATAGAGCAAATTAATCATTGTGATTGGAATATTAAAGAATATATATAATTAAATTTATTAATATATATATGATGTCTATATAATATGGAGCATGTATATATATAATAAGTGTAAATTCATTATCATATTGTATTTTGTTAAGAAGCATGCAATATATTATTTAATAGAGATTTAAAAATGGAGTGCTTAGTGTATATGGGTAAATGGATAGAAAAACAATATTTTATTATATTAAAATTATTGAATGTTTTAAATATAAAATTGAATGAGATGTAAGATTTGGTTAGAAAATGGAAAGAGTTTACTTGCATGGATTTGTATCGATTTAAAAGTAAATTAAGAAGTTGTTTATATTAATAAGGAAAATAGTTATTTTAGTTTATTATATTTCAATTAGAGCAATTAATTTATTGTGAATGAAATATGAAAGAGATATGGATTTAGTATATCCAAAAATAGTAATTTTCTCGTGATTGTCTTAAATGTTCTAGTTTCTCTATATTTCATAAAGGGATGTAAGTTTAAATTGTTTGAGACTTCCTATAATGGAAATAGAAATGTGGGATATGATTATTTGAGTTAACCTTGTAAGTGTGTCTTTGACCTTGTTAACATTACCTATTGAATGAGTATGGATTTAGGAAAACCAAATATTAGATTTGATTATTGACTTGAATGTTTTTGTTGCTATGTCGTCAAGTTATATTGTGGGTGTTGGGATTTGGTGTTAGTCCTAAATTATAAGTTTTCTAGAAGAACTTAGAGGATAAGGGTTGTTGAATCTTTATGCCATCCGGTGTTTTTCCTTGGGTAGTGCATGGCGTCTTTTCAGTTTTACCCAGTTTCCATGAACTGGGATGTTTTGTACCTCCTGTGAAAGGAGTGGACTATGTGTTTGTTGCCTCCAAAATATTTGGAGTGGGTTCTATTATTTGTATCCTCCTTGTGTTGGAGTGGTTTTGATGCCTGGTTGGTATGCACTTGTGTTTCCCTTGGTCGATTATTTGAGTGTGTGTTGTCGAATAGAAGAGTGGCTTTTGTTAGGGGCTGGAGCCCAAAGTGGTAAACCGAGTAACCTTCAAAAGTGAGTTAATCAAGTGATAGCTAAATTAATGTACTTATATGATTAGGATGCATCTACATTAGTCAAGATAAATTACCCTCACTCACAGACACAAGGGCTTGTTTAGACTTGGGGTGAGTGAGAAGGCCTAGAATGGCAAGATCAACTATCTTGTCCTTACGAGAGGTAGTTGATTTCACTTGAGTGAGTATGAGTGTTGGGATTCATTTGAGGCCACCAAGATTTTTGGAGTCTATGAAGAATGCCTAGAGGAGATCTCATGACAAACCTTGTGATGACACTCTATCTAGGACAACAGTTGGTTTTGTTTTATGTGTATGGTTCTCTGAACATACTTGATTAATTTTATGTCTAGAAGCAATGTGACCTATGTCAGTGATGTTGGAGTTGTACCTGATTTGTACTTGTATGGTAATTGAGTTGTACTTGATTTTTACTTGTATGGTAATTGATTTGTTCTTGTTAGTTCATTTGTTTGGTTATTTCAGTATGAGTCAGTATGAGTTTGCCTTTGGTTAGAGGTGGTAGAATATTTTTCCATGTTACTTTGTTACTATCTCCTAGCATGGGGGGTGGGCCTTCGAGTACCACTTGGTTGGGTGGAACATGCACCAAAACCATTGGGCCCCCATTGATCTTTAGTACTTAGTGGCGAGACATCCAGATGGACAGTTCATGATTCTTGTTGTAATTTCTTGTATTGTAATATTTCAATTTGTATAAGTTATTTTATCCCTCTTGTGTTTATGAGGTGAGATCTTGTAATCGTAATACATTTGTACTATTGCCTCATTCTAGGAATGAGTGATGTAACTATTGGATTAATTTAATGTTTATGAGATTGTATCTTGGATGTTCATCTTATTATGTAATGTGGTATTCTTATGATGAATGATGTTTATTTCATAAAGTTTATAAGGCTATGGTTATATGTAATATGTATGTGTGGGTTTAAGTAATCCTAACCTTGTAGCCTTAGAGGTTGTTGTTAATTAGTAAGTGAATGTGTATGTTAAATGCACTTTATAAAAAAAAAATTGGTTCGCTTAAGACGTTAATTACAACTTCCTTTAGGGTTACTTGGCAGGGCATTACATGGACACTAAAATATAATTTTCTAACTAAATCTTCACTTTTGGGAACCTATAGAAGCTAGACCATGAGGAATTTGAATATTACTAAAACTAGTAATTTGTAATATTTTGTCCATAGATTTTAAATATATTTTTTCAAAAAAATTGGAATCAGATTGCACTTCTTTTTCCATCTCCTTCAAAAACTAGTTATTTTTAAGCAAACAACATTTTTAAGGAGTGACGCTCACCGTATACAACATAATTTTTTTCCATGAAGGATAAAATTATAATTCTTTCAAATTTAGATTTTTAACTTCGATATCTAGTGGTTCCCAATTGGTCTCATAGTTTTTTATTGAATATGTTTTCCTTAATCAAGTTTCGAATTCAAACCAATTACAATTCAAACATAAGCGAGACTGTATATAACGTAACTTTTTTTGTATGTATAAAAATTCAGTATATATTTTTTTGTTGAATCAAGGACTTCAATTTATGGTGCACTCATATTTTTAATTTTTTTTAATATAATCTGCTATTTTTTTCGCATGTGCAGAATAAAGAGCTTGATTTTTGATGAAAAAATTATGTTTAATAAAACAAAAAAAAAATACATAATAAAACCAAAACATATTAAAATTATATTCATTGTATATAGATCATTCAAAGGACTACCATCATCTAGTTGGTTTTGTGAAATCTACTCAATTTTCATCCTCAACTCAAGCTTCAAAGCACAAAATTTTGGACTTTTTAACCACTTGAATGGGAGTTGGGAAATGCAGGGTTTGAGCGAACCCCTAGGGGTTTGCTTGAACGAAGGTTCATTCGAATCCTGGTTCATTTGAACTCCCTTTCAAAAAGGGTTTCCTTTGGTATTTTTGGGCGGGAATTGTGGGAATTTCATTGAATGGGTACTCGAACCCTAGTTCATTCGAACCCTCTTTTGGTTCATTCAAACCCCCAAAAGAATTTTTTTGGCATGTGATCATTCTTTTCTACTTTTCCTTCCTCACTCCAATTGTAAACCACTTTTGTGGGTTCTCCCTGAATGTATGTTTGATTGTAATCTTGAATTTGATTTATGTGATCATTGCATTTATGTAAAACAAAACTGCATTTATTTTTACTCAAGTTCTCATAAATCTTGTCATGTATTGGATCTTATTCATTCTAATATGTTTGGTCTTGTAGATGTTCCTTCGATTGGTAAAATGACATATTATGTTTCATTTAATGATGATTATATTAGGACATGGGTATATTTCCTAAAGAGTAAATCTAAAATTTTTAGTCGATTTCAAGAATTTAAAGCAATGGTTGAGTTGCAAAATGGAAAGAAAATAAATTTTTTGAGGATTGATAATGGTGGTGAATTTTTATCTAATGATTTTGATAGATTCTATAAAGATTGTGGTATTCATAGACAAAAGAAAACTTTGTATTCTCCACAATAGAATGGAGTTGTAGAAAGAATGAACATGACACTGATGGAGAAGGCTAGGAGTATGTTGAGTGGTGCTAGTCTAAAACAAAGGTTTTGGGCTGAATATTTTGCCACTACCTTTTACTTGATTAAAAAGTCTCCTATATCAGATCTTGTTGATAAGATGCCTATAGAGGCGTGGTCAGGTCAAATGACTTCATTGAGACATCTTAGAGTTTTTGGTTGTGAGGAATATGCACATGTGGCAAAGAAGAAGCAAACAAAGTTGGAGAATAAGGTTGTGAAATGAAACTTCATCTGATAAAGTTATGGTGTGAAAGGATACAAGCTTTGAGATCTTGTTACATAGAAGGTAATATATCGAGGCCCGAGGATAGACAAGAAGTTGAGGAGAGCTCATTTAACTTTGGATCTTTGGAAGAGGAGGAAGAACCTCCAACTCAACTAGTTTGTAGGTCTATAAGGAATAGACAACCACCTGAAATTTATTCACTTGATGATTGGAGATGTATTTTTTATTTGAATACTAACATGGATGAACCCATATCTATAGAAGAGGTACTCTTTATGAATGATGCAGAATGTACTGGAAGATTGCTATAGATGAAGAAATTACATCTTTGAAAAAGAATGATACATGGGATCTTTTACCATTTCCTGAAGGATGAAAACATGTTGGTTGTAAATGGATTTTAAAGAAAAAGATTGGTTCAAATGGTAGTATTGAGTACTACAAATTCAAGTTGGTTGCGAAGGGTTACTCTCAAGTTGAGGGTATTGATTATGGTGAGATATTTTCTCCCATTGTAAAAGTGACATCCATTAGAATTTGTCTTTCTATTGTTGTTGCTGCTTTTGATTTAGAGGTTGAGCAAACGGATGTGAAAACTGCTTTCCTTCGTGGTGATTTGGAGGAGGATATTTATATGACATAGCTAGAGCACTATGTGGTGAAAGGTAAAATTAAACTGGTTTGTAAATTGAAGAAATATTTGTATGGTTTAAAACAGAGTCCTAGGATGTGGTACCAAAAGTATGATACATATGTGTTGAATTTAGGACTTGAGCATTCTAAATCATATCATTGTGTTTATTCTAAAACTAATGGTGATCGTTCAGGACTATTTATTAAATTATATGTTGATGATATATTAAATTTATTGACAAAGGGAAATGTATGATTTCAGAACTAAAATATCAACTTGCTACTAAATTTGAAATAAAATATCTTGGTGCAGCTAAACACATTCTTGGGATGGAAATTAAAAGAGATAGATAGAACATAAATCTATGGCTTCAAAAAATTAAGTATGTGAATTAAACTTTTTAGAGGTTTGATATGTAGGATTGTAGACCATTGTATGTTCCTATTTTAGTTGGAACAAAGTTATATGTTAATGCCAAAATTTGACAAGGTAATAGCCTATATGGGAAACTCTGTTAAAGGTAGACCTATTGTGATAAACTGAGTGACCTCTAGATTTTAAAGAAGTTGGATTCTTCCATAAATGGTATTTTGAATGGGAAAAGGAAGAAAATATAAAATAAAATGATCTAACTAGAACAGTACACCAAGATTTAGATATAAGGCATGATAAATCTTTCTTTAGGATGTGATTTAAGGGCCCATACAATAGTCTTCTGCGTTCCAAAATGACAGAAAATAAAGATAGAAACCTGAAAGATTCACTTAATGACATAAAATAATATTCATACACGCTTTCTAGAAAGAGTAGTCAAAGACATGACCTAAGCCATAAAACTTGCATTAAATTTATAGAATTTTTGTAAATGAAATAGTCGGTACAATACAAGCATAGTAAAACTTATCAAATATCAAATAAAATAGAAACGTCAAACAATGGAATAGTCTGTAAGTTCTTTTGCGATAATCTAAAAGTAATAAAAGGCTTGGTTCTTCCACTAACTTTATATATCAAAATCTGAACTCTTTCTTCCAAAGAAGAAACAATATTTATAATAAAACCCCAACCCAGTGAGCTAGTAACAAAAAAGATCCTCCGATCATGAGCAATGATGTATTAGCAATGATTTACCTTGGTCGTTGCAACGAAAAATTATTTGAGCCATGAACAAGGACATCTCAGGGCCAGATGCATCCCCTTTGAATGATGGAAATGGACCCAGTAGACCAGAGTGTCGACATGTGTCATCCACTCATGATGGTTGTTATAATACGTGACAACTGTTGTGAGGTTATTTCTTACAAGATCCATGTAGTGAGTGATTGGGGCTCGATGTTCATTATAGCTCTCATGTGATGAAAAACTACATGGTGAAGACATGTGGAGGTTTCTCAAACATCTTGCACTGAAGGTGGGGGCCGCTAAGAAATGGGCACGCACCGATGCTTTGTGGCATACAGTCGGGGCCCAAAAGGGGAGCGACAGGAAGAATCACTAATGAGTGTGAACTGTCGACATGTGGAAGCATGGTGGTGGATTTTTAGAAAGAAAAGGCAAGAATCTTGTGAGGAGCACTTGACTAACAAGTGGCAGTATTCAGAGAAAGCCTTGTGAAAGGAACCTGATGTTGTATTTGATAGATGGTCAGGGCCGGTACTTAGCAAAAAATAAAATAACTCGAAGGGAGCTTGGGGAAATTTATATTCACAGTTTTTGGTGACTTATCAGGGGTGTTTCGCCTTTGAGACAAAGAACCCAAAAATTTCTTGTTTGCAAACCAGAGCCTTCTCCATTGAGCGACACGATTAGAGCTTAGAGAGGGCGATCTATAGATGCAACCATTCATCCTCAGAGGGCATCAATAGTTTTTTCATACCTTCTTGCGCTCCATGCAGATCAATCATTTCTTTGTGAGGCAACATCATCGACATACTAGCCTAGGACTTGAGTTGGAAAAGAAGTCATGCAATCGGATGAATGACACTCTCAATATTTTTTGTAGTAATGGGCTGACTGAAACTCTAGAGAGTAGATGCATCCCATTCCTCTTCTTCAATATTTTCCACAATATTCTTCATCATGGCCACCAATTCATCTCCAAGAAATGGGTATGGTAAGCCCATCTAAGTTAGGTGGGAGAATCTTTCTCGCACGCTACTCATGGTCTGATCTAATGTGGTTGCTCATTCGCTAGAATGAAGGATGGCCATGTAGCAATGGATGAAACTATTAGTTATTTTGCAAAGAGTTCATCTAGGACCATATATAGCTTGTCCAACAACCTCCTAGCCTCAAGAACTCTCTCTGTGATAGACTGAGGGAACCACTCGATTGCTTCATGTACTTCTCTACCCAAACTTGTTTCCTCTAACATAAATTGGAGCGTCAGTTATAGAGTTAGGCAGAAAGCCTTCACTCTTTCCCAGTATAAAATATATAACAACCGTGCTACTTGAAGAAGGTTTGATCTAATGACATGAGGTTGAGTGGAGTTCTTTAATAGGACTATCTCTGCATCCCTTAATTCCATATTATGTGCGAGTTGCACCACCTTTTGATTCATTGCAATGAGTTGTCCTTGCAGGATCTGTGATTCTATGATCCAACTTGCCTTGACTCGTTCCTTCTTTGTTGCTTCCTTCTCTAAGGAAGAATTCTTTTCTTGGATTTTATTCTCTAGTTGGGCCCGGTGGATATTGAAATCCACATCCTTCTGTTGCATTTTCTACTCTAGTTGAGCACGTCGGCAACAAAATTATTCATCCTTTTGTTGCACTTCTTGCTCCAAATGTGCCAGCTAGTTCTAATATCCTTGTTTCTTTTGTTATAGCTCAACGACTAGGTTAGGATTGAGAGATTGGAACTTTGTAAGTTCCTCTTAGAGCTTCATTTTCTCCACCTCCCCTAGTTGGGATAAGCATTTAAATTCAGCATCCCTTGCTTTCTCTTTGGTGAGCAAGACTTCGACCCTTTCCTTGACACTTCAGTTCCTCTTCCCTCCTCTTTACCTAGCAAAAGGACTTAATAAAGTCAGTATTCGCCACCCATTGTGTTTCTTCCATAACCTCCACCTTGTCTTGAGGCTGAGCTATGCTTAAATCAATCCCCACTACATACATTTTGTAGTCATCTGGTTACATCTCTCCTTGTAGTTTTCTGATAGTCGGGTACACAGTCGCAAAATGTAGCGACTGTTGAGCCTCATTAAAAATAGTCTATACTTTCAGCTCCGCTAGCTTCTTAGTATCTTTATCTCTTTGTTTTTGGGCTCTAATTGCTTGCACCTGCTTAGTTTTGTCTCCCTCTGATAATATTTTTTATGGTGATCGAATGATTCCACCTATGAAAGGTACACCAAGAGGAAGGGAAAAAGGAAAAGAGATGGTAGCAAGTAAAGGAGGGATATTCCAATACTCAAACTATAAACTAGTAGGAGGACTCGAAGGAAGCAGATTCGTGGGAGTTTCCATCTATTAAGAAGATTGGATTTGAGTTGAAATGGCAATGGTAGGAGATGTATCAATGAAGGCAGTCGAGGAAAAGTGAGATGCTTTGGGATGTGGTATGGGCCAAGGCAAATGGTGTAAGGGTTCATGAAGGAGTAAGGTGAAATCGGGTTGCATGAGAGGATTGTGTGAAATCCCCTGTGACCATTGAAGTAGAAGACAAAAGGAAAGGGTCAATGCTTGAAAAGAGAGGCACAGTGGGTACAACTAGGGAAACTAAGGATTTTGAAATAGGAGAAAAGGGAGAAAAATATACCTATGACGTAGATGATTGTGATCCATGGCTCATCATAGGCTCTTGGCTTACTTCAAGGTCATGTGAGCACTCTTTAGAAGATGTCTCAGTGTGTTTTCACTTTGTTGCTGGTGAGTCTTCTACCACTATGGTTTTAGATTGTTGTGACTAGGTTGTTTTGATTCTTGATGTGGTCCAAAAGTGAGTCAACAAAGACATCGTGCTTGATATGTTCACCCCAACATTAGGAGAAACCTTGCTAGGTTGCTCCATGGTTTTTTCTTTCTGTTGTGCTAAGGCCCTTTGAGCTTCTATCTTTGGTTCTTCTCCTTTGTCTGATTGTGCCTTAGCTTCCCCTAAATCAGATCCTTTCTCATCACTGTCGTCAAAATATGGATGCTCATTATTCCACAACTTGTTGAACCTATCATCCATCTCCACGCTATCATAAGGAGCCTCATTGCAATGGTTTTCTTGTTAGTATATCTAGAAATTGTTAATATTCTCCTCCTTCCAGTTCTAATTCCTCGTTAGATTGTTGCGAAGAGCAGCCCCATTCTTCTTTTTTTTATCATATTTCCTAGTCGAGTAGTAGAATCCAAGCTAGGGAGGCTCACCACCTTCAGTCAAAATGTAAGCTAGGTTTACCATAAGTTCATCAACATCAGTCAATGGATTCTGATGCTTTTCCCAATAAATTTGGGGGCTATATGCCACCTTGACATACTCATTAGGCAAGTCACTATTGGGTTTGTAATTCCATTTATCATATATCCATACCAGTCCTAAATGATCTAGCTTTGCTTCAAGGAGGTCATGAGTCCTTTTTTTTGCCATGATCACAATTTTGGAGCTCATCGGGTAGCTAAAAAATCCCTACTTTGATTTTCCACTGCAAAGGGTGAAGTCAATAATTATACTTGACGAAAAACCTCAAGCGCCAATACTCAATCAATAGGACACTCTGAGAGCCATAAGGGTTCCCTGGTGAAGCCACACAATTGAAATATCATGAAATTATTGCCTAGAAACCAATCACACTTTGGAGTGAAGCTTTGCATAAACTTGATCTGGTTTGAGCTAAACTATAAGACAATTTTGTCTCCCCTCAAATCCTATAGATTTGCACTTAAGAAATAATCTAATAATGAATAATAATCATATGTTGTAGAGAGGAGAGAAGTCAAAGTGGAAACCAGTTTTTTCATTTGGTTTTCATAAAAAATGGATAGCCCCAGATGCTTCTAGAAAAAGTCAAGATTCTAATGCAAGAAAATAGAGGCAAGGAAGGAAGAAAACCTGAACCTCTACTGTAGTTGGTTCTCTTCTATTTGGATAAGCATATCATCGATGAGGAATTTCACAAAATCATACCAGAAAAGAGAATGTTGCTTGCACAATTGAAGCCCCAAAACCTAGCTAAAACTCTTGAACCTCTTTGTGAGTGTCTAGGCTGCAAAAGAATGCCATCATTGAGAATACATCCTTCATATCATCCTTGAATTTTTTTTTCTATTATTGGGATCTGCATTGGATTTTATGAGCCTCTTTGAATCTTTGTTCTTCTATGTTATAAAATATCAAAGCAAAGTCTCTAGTTAGCCACTCCGAATGACTCCATTTGACGAACTTTGGAGTTTTGTTCTAGGATGCACAAAATGTCCCAGATATCCTCCTTGCAGATAATAACACTTATCTATCAACCCACAATGGTTTTGGTATCCGGGTTGAAATTTTTGATGGCCTCATTGACTAATTTTAGGGTAGTAGTGTATGAGTGGGACCATTTATTGTGGAAGCCCACTGTACCAAATTTTATGTGCCAAGGAGTCTAAATCACTATTCTTTCATAGGCTACCTCTCTCATCATTTTAGGGTTCTTCGCAAGGATGGGATCATGAATCATATCCCATTCTTCTTTAATTTGGCTATGATATCTATAGGGGCTCTTCTTTTTTGTGACCTATGTATTTACCCATGTTGGCTTGTCTAGTATACAAGGCAAAGCATAAGAGGTATTCTCAAAGACATATGCATTTGGCATAGCATGCATGACTTCACATAAATTTTGGGTCCTTCCTTGCATTTTTGATTGGGACCTTTGAGAAACCTCCATTTTCTATTAACTTCCACTCAGAAAGGACATTGAATCAGTATAAATAGAACCTAGAGCATTCACACAAGCTTCTGGACACAAAACTAGATGATCTCCTTTGAGGCTTAATTTACACTAGAGCAGTGAACCTTCTACAAAATCACACCTTTGCATTCAGCTGCTTTATTACTATATGCACCACACCTAGTTCCCTTAAAAATTATTCTTCCAAGTCCCTTTGCATAATCAAGAATCTTTATGCTCTGTTTAGCCTTTCCATGTGACACTTAGCTTTCTTTTTCTTTGATTTATTGCCTTCAACTGGTAGACAGTGGTTACCTTTTTGCATTTAATTCAGCATGTACTGCCAGCTCATCCATCCATACGAAATGAACTACTTGCCTCTTTTAAAAAGACAAGAATTCATAATCACATTAGTGATCACGTTCATTTGACACGATCTCCTAGGAATTTGAGTTGATGGAGAAATACTTGCCATCCTTTCATATGCTTTAGCAATTAATATATTTCAAAGAATCATTAAGTTGAAACTCTAATAAGTACTTAAAAAATATTTGTGTTCAACCTTAGAGCTTGAAAATGCCTACATTGTGACACCTCAACATCCATTTGTATATGCCATTTCTTGGGACTACCACCAATTTCCCCTAATTGATTGTCACTCCTTAATCTTGCACACAACAATTCGTACCTGCAAACGTAATTGAGATAGAATATCGAGTTGGCCTTTTCGTGGAATTTTTGAGTTGATACTCAATTACCATGATGCTCTATATGCAAGCTACCTCATAAATTTCTATAAATAAGTCCTAACATAGTAGTGGAATCATACTTAACGATTTTAGCAAAAGTAGCATTGATTGATTAGATAGGATTATGATTTAGTCGGTTGAGTAGGTCCTAAATTTGTGTAGTGCTTAGACTTGGGTAGTTGAATAGAAGTTGATATGATGAATACTATAATTATATTAGTGTGCAACAAGTCTCAAACAACCTTTCTGGGAGAGATTTTTAATAGGCACTTGGAGCGTATGACTAAGAACAAACACTCACTAGCTATCATAGCCATAAAATGGGTCCTGGGTAGGGATTGTATTGAGTATGAAGACAAATATCAGGAAAATACCAATGTCTGATCCCATTTTGTTTCCTCACTACTTGATATTTATGCTCCAAAAGCCACGATCCTTTGTTTGACGCTTCATATTTTTTTGATGAGGTACCTTAGAGGACTTGTCGAGGCGGTGAGCAACATAGTATATGGTTTAGGCCTTACTATCATGAGTGACCTATGGAAGCATATTGAAGGAGATGTGATGGTACCAGGGGTACCATTCCTGAGAAGGTTTTGGCTTCAATCACTTGTTGAGAATCACAAGAGGGCCACCCGCACGTGCCACTTTATTTTGCGCTACTATAATGTAGTGTTGTTCTATGATGTGGATTGATACACTGACTTTAGGAACCTTGTGTTCCCTACACCACTCATGTTGGGAATTGATGTTGCTTCTTCTATAGGTCATGTTGTTGTTGCAGATATTCCTCATGTTGCCCCTAACAATGCTCCCAACAATACCCCTGCTAATGATGGAAATGCTCGTGTTCCAGATACTTTAAGTTTGACACACTTTTTCTTTTTTCTATATATATGCCTAAAGAAAAAGGCTTGCATATATATATATATATATATAGGGAAGTCATATACATATAGTCATACTTTTGAGTGTATGGCCTTAGAGCCATTTTGACAATTTTCTTATCAAAGTACATATATATAATGAATATACTTGCTAATTTTAAACTCCTTGTCTTCACTGTTGTGATTTTTGCAATATTGATTATACTAGATTCTCCACATATTTATTTTCTAGAACATGGCCATGATAGTCTCTTTGTTCTTGCAATAATGACTCCCATGAATTTTCCTTCTTCCACTATTGGTGAAATTGATGAAAAGATCAGATGAAAAAACACAAAAGGGAAACTAATTACATTATTTTCATATTTACACCTATGTGAAGTGACTAAAGTTTAATTGAACAATTTTAAGTGAATCCCATTAACTTGAATTCCCAGTGCTTCTTGTTCCATATTTTCTAATTTGAATGCATTATGTTTCTTGCAGTAAATTATTTTGAAAGGCCCTCCTAGAGTTTGTCAAATTTTCCATGTTGGTCAGGACTTTAGGCCCTTTCATTGAATTTTAGTACCAAGTCTCCATAGTTTAGACCTTGGTTTGAATCATTCTTATTGAACAACTTCTTAACCACCTATTGGCAATTGGTCATGGCTACTACGACTTTCTCCCTTCTTTCTTGGACTTCTAGCAATTAGGCCAACCAAACTTCTATAGCTTTGTTCTCCTCAATTTCTAGGGACTTGAGTAGTTGTAGCGTGGGTATCTCCATAGAGATAGGCAACAAAACTTCCTTCTCGTACACTAGCTCTTATGGAAAAAAAATTAGGGCTTGCTTAGGAGTTATGTAGTCTTCTCATAACATTTTTTAGAGGTTCTTATTCCACTCCTTCTTATGTTTGAACCCAACCCTTTTAATGAGTCAGAATAGATTCTTGTTACTCGACTCGACTAGGTCGTTCCCCTATGGGCAGTAGTTTGATGATTTTTTCAAGAATGTTCCATGCACAAAAGGGAACTGACATACCTTGGTGCCTAATAAATCTTTGGCGTTGTCCAAGATGATAGTCTTTGGCATGTCAAATCCAATTACTAGCCCTTCGAGGAATTCCATAATTTATTCCTCTGTGGCGTTCTTCAGGGGTAAGGCTTTTATCCACCTCATGAAGTAATATGTGGCCATGAGAATCCACTTGTGACCGATGTTGGAGGTGTTCTTGATCATCTCGATGAAATGTAGCCCCCATTGTACGAATGGTTCATTTTCTACAATCGGACTGAGAGGCATGGTGGATTTTTTTCTTCTCCCTATGTAGAACTGGCATTCTCTATAGGTTTTTATCATTTCGTAGGAGTTTTTTAATAGTGTAGGCCGAAAGTATCTAGCGCATAAAATTTTGATGGTGGTGGTCTTTGTAGAGAAGTACATCCACCTTCAGGACTATTGTGGAAGGTGTTTTGTATTCTCTTTGCTTGCTCTGTGTTGATGAACCATAATAGGATGCCATTCAAATTCATCTTCTAGAGAATCCCTTCAATAAGTGAGTACTCATTGTTCTCCAGTTGGTAGAATCTTATTTTTTGAGAAGGAATTCCCAGCGGATACTTGTCGATGTGCATAAATATTATCCTATCTGTCAGCCATCAACCTTCGAGCTTAGACTCATTTTTTAGGACCAGCTTCACTCTCTCTTCTTCATCATGCACCAAATATTCACACAACCCTCTCCCTTTGACAGTCTTCATGGGATTGAACTCAATGTCATATTCTAGGATCTTCGTGATCCAGTTGGCCCTTTTTTCAATGATCTCTCCTTCCAAATATATTCATGCATGTTGGAGTGTGTGACATGAAGGATCAATTTATTGCAAGATATAAGATGTAAGATCTTTTTGAGTCCCTTCACAACTATGAATTATTACCTCTTGATGAAGTTATAGTTCGTCTCATATTCCTTCAAGGTCTGGGAGTGAAATTCTATCAGATGTTCTCCCTTTCCTTCATCATCCTTCTAAGTCAGGACAGTAACAATGCTTGTTTTGCTACTACAGACATACATTATGAAGTCTTTTAACGAACTTGGATTTACCAGCACAAGAGCTGAAGAAATATCGTCCTTCACCCTCTCGAAAGCTTCACTTGATTCTTGTGTCCATTTGAACAATTGGTCCTTTTTTAGAATTAGGGTGATTAGTCTGATTATTCTTGCAAAATAAAAAATAAACTATCTTACAAAGTTGACCTTTCCCAAAAAATATTGGACTCCCTTCTTGTTGACTAGAAGGGGAAGTCCCCTGATTGCTTTTATCCTTTTGGGGTCAATAGAGATTCCTTCTTGGGACACCACATGTCCCAAAAATTTTCCTTGTGGTACTTTGAAAACACATTTTTTTGGGTTCAAGGATACCCCAAACTCTTGGCATCTTTTGAAAACTTCTTCTAGATGATCAAAACAGTCATCTTTGGACATTGAAAATATAGTCAAATCATATAAATAGATGAGGATGATTTTTTTGATCAGTCTGTTGAAGGATATGTCCATTACCTGCTAGAAGGTGGCTCCCACATTTGAGAGGCTGAAAGGCATCTTAGCATATGCAAACATTCCCCACTTGGTTGTGAACGTGTTCTTGTGTTGATCTCCTTCTTTAACACAAACTTGATTGTAGCCCGAGAATCCATCCAATAAAGAAAACATCTCCAAACCTACCACAATCTGCAAGATTGATTCCATGGAAGGTAGTGGGTAATGATGTTTTAGTGATACCTTGTTCAAGTCATGAAAGTTGAAACATAAAGATGAATGTCTCCATTCTTTTTTTAGACTGGAACGAGGTTAGATACCCACATATATTGTGCTTGAGCTTTTCTTCCATCAAGGCTTCAATCTTTGGATTGACGGGAATCTATTTTTTTTCGGGTAGGTTTAGCACCTTTTGTTAGTTCAATGGTGTGTTGGATGATGTCATGGTCATATCCCCCGAGGTCATCATAAGACCAGGCCATGACCCCTTTGTATTTTCCTTACAAGTGAATAAGTCTATCCTTGTCACCTTATGGAACTTCTTTCCCGACCTTTAGTCTTCTTCCATCATCGACCTTGAGGTGGGCATAGTCTTCTTGGTCTGCTAAAAAAATTCTCCTATCATTCCTCACATCGTCAGAGTCGAATAGATTTTTGAGCATGACTAGCCCTTTCAGAAGCTTGTTTGATCTTAGCTGAATGATTTTCCCTTCGTATGCTTCTTCAATCTTTGGTTGGAACTGATTGATGAACTCTCTATATTGTGGAATGAATGAGGCGATGTGTTCATCACTTTCGAACACTTTCCATCTTTGATCGTTATCTGGAATGGAGGGTCCGACGATCACTCACACAGTTTGTACATTTTCAATCAAGTCAAATATAGGATTAAATTGAGATCCTATAGTTTCCATGTGATTTGTAGTTGAATTCTTCTCCCTTGGTACGACATGAATGATAAAAGATTTGAAATCTTCAATGAGGTCCCACATCCTATGTCTATAAGACCACATGCAAATATTCTTTGTAGTGGAGATGTTTCTGACTTGATTGATTATGAGTTCAGAATCTCCAAACACCATTATTTTTTTGATGCCGATGCACTCTATGAGGCTTAGTCCTTGCACAAGACCCTCATATTCGGCTTCTTTTTTTGAAAAAGAAAACTAGAAGTGGAAATATCTGAGAATTTTCTCGTTGGTTGAAGATGTTAAGCATATTTGACACCAACACCAATCTTGCATCTAGCATCGTCAAATTGCAATGTCTAGAGCTCTGAGGCTTTTTCAACCATGGATTCCTTCCGTATTTTTGGGAATTCTTGATCTTCATCATAGATGACATGGGTTCCCAACCCGGTAGTATGCTATTTTCTGAAAGGATTCACATCTACATAATCACTCAAGAGGACCTCTTCTCGATTTCCCTTATCTCTGTTTATCTTCTCATCTATTGGTAGCTTGATACCATGAGTTTCTTATTTTGTGAAATATGTATGAGTGTCTTTGAAGTTGATCATGGCTTCATCATCTATATGTTTTAAATGTAGAGGTTTTGATATTATCTTCATTTTTTCAACGTTCTTTTTCTAAGAATTAGGTGGTACCAATCCAAGTTAAGGTATCCGCCTATCTTATAGGTGAATTCTCAAGATAGGCAAAGGCCAAACATAGGAGGGACATCTATGATCATAGTATCTTGTGGCACCGTGATACTAGGATAGGAGAACAAATTCAAGGAGAGATCTTTAATGAGACCTACAATTTCGACCTTGTTCCCATCTAGCTGCATAACACCTCTTTTTAAAGGCTCATAGCTAAACCCTAAGGGTTTAGCTATCTACCTGGGCATAATTGTGGTGTTGGCACCGAAGTTGATCATGGAGTTGTGTAGTAGTTTCTTTCCCATAATGAGAGAAAAAAAAGGTTTTGGTTTTGGTTTCTCCTCTTTGACCTTCGTGGAAGCCTCCTTTACATTATTCACAAGAAATTTGGCCGGAGGTGATGAGTTAGCAGCCTATTCAGAAGCTTGTTCTATCATTAGAACAACCGCATATTTCTACAAGGCCTTCTATAGTAATGAATTTTGTTCTAGAATGGTCAAGATATTCCAAAGGGATACATTAGCAGAAGATTTTTTTAATTGTTCCACCATCTTGAAAGGTGGTGGATTCAAAGGCTTTTGTTCCTTGGACTTGGTGATGATAATATCCTTATGCAGATGTGGTTGTGGAGTGATTGTGGAAGGTCCAAGGAGCTGGTCTAGGATGCTTCTAGGCTACAATCCTTCCTTTCCCTCCATCCATGAGAGGAGGACATGGTCGAAAGCTATGTCATTCTCTTTTTCTAGGGACATTCCCTACATCTATGCGGTAAGAACCATGTTCTCCATTTGCGGAAAAAGGAACATGTATATCCTTTTGAATTTGGCACCATGCCTTGGCTACACTATTCCACAACCTTTCATTGTAAATTTCCATAGAGATGATTCTGAGGCATATACACATCATCGCAGAGGAACCACCAAGGATTGAAATCTTCAGTGAGATTGTTCTTCCCTACGGTCAGCTCTTTGCTAGTACTTGTTTGAGTAGCTCCCAATGGAGTCATTATTAACACAATTTTGTTATTTGTGAGTGTTTGCACACTTGTTCATGAGACTCCTTGATATTGATTCTGCTGGTAGGAAGGTCTGCCACCTTGATAACTTTGGTAGGATTTGGAGGAGCAACTTGGTTGTGCTTGATAGTGGTTACTTTGTTTGTTAAGTTCATAACATTTCCTTTATGTCACTCATCTCGTCCTTTTAGGCACTCGACATAGAAACAACGTTATGTGATGTACTTTGATATGTGTACATAGATGGGGGTAGCATGGGTGTGCTAGTAGATGGAATTTCCTGAGTAGAAGTTGATATTTCAAGGAATATTGGCATAATGAGCCGAGGTGGCGAATTCCCAGCGTTGATCAAATTTTTCTCCACCTTAATCGCTATGTTGTACGCATCTGGTAATGTGCTTCCGCCAAGTGAATAGATCATCATGGAGATGTCGGCATTGATGGATTTTAAGTAGAACATAAATGCTAACTTGGCCAATGGTCGGATGGCAATCTACATTCTCTGCCAAGTCATATGGAACAAGATGTTGAAGTTTTACATGGCTTCAAATGGGGCCCACTTGATTGTTCATAGATGACGATATAGAAAGGAATTATATCCACCATTTGAGAATCTTTCATAAAAGGGATCCTCAAGTTGATCCCAAGTATTGATAGTGTTAGCTAGTAGAGTGTGATACCAATCTAATGTTTTTCCTCTAAAAGAAGTTGCAAGAAATTTTAGTGTTATGTTATGATCTGCTACCCCATGCACCAAACATATATTTTCCACATCTTGCAGATGTTCAGATGGTGTTCTTGAACTATCTCCAGTAAACTTAGGAATAGCTTTGAGAGTAGAGACCGAGATAGGGGCCCAAACAACAGGTGCAACTGGGGCTACAAGGGGAATTTTGGCATCCCAATCCAGATGATTTTTGGTTTGCGATTTGCAACATGGCTAGAATTCAAAATTTTTATTGGGTGAGTTTGGGTATACACTACTACTAGCAAAGATTTTTCTAACTAAGTAGGATTATTTGTAGTTCATGGTCTAGTAATAGATTGATGGCTTATACACCCCTTTTGATTTTGTATATTTAAGCAGTCCCATCGGCCATGCCAGAGAAAAGAAATTATTGATGCCAAAATTTGACAAGGTAATAGCCTTTATAGAAAACTCAATTAAAGGGGGGCCTATTGCGCTAAAATAAGTGACCTCTGGATTTTAAATAAGTTGATTTCTTCTATAAATGGGGTTTTGAATGGGAAAATGAAGAAAATATTAAATAAAAGGATCTAACTAGGGAGATACACCAAGATTTAGATATAAGGCATGATAAATCTATCTTTAGGATGTGATTTAAGGGTTCCTGTAATAGTTTTTTATGTTCCAAAATGATAGAAAATAAAGATAGAATCTTGAATGATTCACTTAATGAAATAAAATAATATTCATACACGTTTACTAGAAAGAGGAGTCAAAGACATGATCTAAGCCGAGAAACTTGAATTCAATTTATAGAAGTTCTGCAAATGAAAAATTTCGTACAATACTGGCATAGTAAAACTTATCAAATATGAAATAGAAAGTCTGAATAGTGGCACAGTCTGTGAGTTCTTTTGCGATAATCTAAAAGTAACAAAAGGCCTAGTTCTAGAAAGAAATATTATTTATAATAAAACCCCAACCTAGTGAGCTAGTAATAGAAACTATCCTCCAATCATGAGCAATGTTGTATTAGCAATGATTTACCCTGGTCGTTGTAATAGAAAAATATTCAAGCCATGAATGAGGACACCTCAAGGCCAGGTACATCCCCTACAAATGATGGCAATGGTCCCAACATACCAAAGTGTGGACATATGTCATCCACTCATGACAGCCATTATAAGACGTGGAAACTTTGTGATGTTTTTGCTTGCTTCATCCCCCTATGTGAAGAAGATTTTAGAAGATCCATGTGGCAAGCGGTACGGGCACGATGTTCATTCTACCTCTCATGTGATGAAAAAATGCATGATGAGGACATGTGGAGGTCTCTCAAATATACTGCATTGAAGGTGGGGGATACCAAGAAATGTGCACGAATCAATGCTTTGTGGCATGTAGTTAGGGCCCGAAAGGGGAGCAATGGGAAGAATCACTAAAGTGAAGAGTGTGAACTATTGACACATGCAAGCATGGTGGTATCTTTTTAAAAAGTGAAGGAAAGAATCCTACGAGGGGCGCTCGGCTGACAAGTGGCAGTATTCGGATAAATCCTTACAAAAGGCACCCAATGTTGTATTTGGTAGATGGTTAGTGTCAGTACTTAGCAAAAATTAAAATAACTCGAAGGGAGCTTGGGGAAATTTATATTCACATAATCTATTTCAGATTGTTCTGCATCTCCATTAGAGAGGGAAGACATGAGTAAAGTTCCTTACGAGAGTGTAGTCCAATTTTTTTTATGTATGTTATGGTTTTTACTAGACCAGACATTTCCAAAGTAGTGGGAGTTCTTTCCAAATATATTTCTAATCCTGGTAGACTTCATTGGGATGCAGTTAAAAGAGTCTTCAAATATTTGTGGGGTACCTCAGATTATTCTTTATGTTATCATAATAATATGATTGGAGATGAGATTTCCCTTGATATTCATGGTTATTTGGATTTAAACTTGGCGCATGATGTTGATAGTAAAAAATCCACCAGTGCTTATGTGATTACTTTATTTGGTGGTGCAATTACCTAGATGAGTAAGCAACAGGTTATGGTTTCTTTTTTCACTAATGAAGCATAGTATATATGGCAGGAACTCATGCTTGTAAAGAAGCCATTTGGCTTAAGAGACTTTGTTTAGAGATTGGTACAAAATAATGTGTAGTGACAATTTATAGCGACAGTCGGAGTGTGATATGTCTAGACAAGAACTCAACATTTCATGTCAAGACCAAGCACGTTGATGTACAGTATCATTTTGTTAGAGATATGGTCAAAGATGGTAGGGTGAAGCTAGTTAAGGTAGAGACTTTGATGAATGTTGTTGATTCTTTAACTAAGCTTATGAGCATAGAGAAGTTTAGATGGTGTTGAAATACTAGGGGCCTTTTAGTCCCTATAAATTAAAGAGATGGTGTTTACACCCTCGTGTTGCTCTTGTAAGGTGTTCGACAAGTGAGATATTTTTTAGGAAAATGTGTCTCATCCTTGCAATTATATGCATTTTGTTTCTGATAGGATATATATATATATATATATATATATATATATATATTTCCTAGTTACACTGATAGGTGTATACAATGGCATCAAAAAATGAAATGTGATACACTATAAATCTGGACTGTTAGTTATTAGGTTTTAGATCTAATGATAGATATTTTGTTGGCCTATCTTGCCCTAGAATGTAACTCTATTTTATGAGGGCATTGTATTATGATTGTGGTAGAGATTGTGATGATTTTTGAGATTTTGATAGTGGTCATGTTGTCTTTTGATCTCTGAGTGGTGATACTCCTGTGAGAAGCTTGCTCTACAAGTAGATTGTAATCTTTGTGATTTATTAAATAATATATTGGGTGGCTTTTAGAGTGTGGGGTTTTGTCCTCAAAGGGTATTCCCCATGTAAATCATTGTGTCGTGGTATGCATGATATTTATGTTTATTTTTGTTTAAGGTTTTGTAACTGGCAAAGATCTATAATTTTTTTGCAATATTCTCCTCTCAAGATTAGTGTAGGAATTTGTTTCGCTACCTTAGCTTCCTTACAATAAAGGTACCGCAAATAGTAATCTTTACATCAAGGTTGACTAAAATTAAATCTTGATTGTTGTTGTGTATCTTGATCACATAATTTTTTGAGGAAATGAAGCTATTTGTAAGAAGTTTGTAGAAGAGATGCATAAAGAGTTTAAGATGTCTATGTTTGGGGAGATGAATCTATCCATGGGCTACAAATCAATCAAAAAAATAAAGGAATATTCATTTCACATTCAAGGTATGTTGAGGAAAATTTGAAGAAGTTTAGAATGAAATACTCTAAACGAATATGTACTCCTATGGCTACTAGTTTCAAATTCAGAAAGAATGATGAATCCCCTAAGGCTAATAAGATAATTTACAAATACATGATTGGTGGACTACTAGATTATATATCATGCATGCTTTTTGTCTTTTGGATAGATTTCAAGAATATCCTAGAGAGTCACACATAGTAGGGAAGAGGATATTTTGATACTAAAAAGGAGCTCTTGATCATGGCTTGCGGTATCCAAAAGATACTAATTTCACATTGAGTGCTTACATATATGTAGATTGGGATGATACAAAAAGTGCAAGTGGTGGTGCATTCTTTCTTTGATGTAGATTGGTGTAATGGATAAGTAAGAAACAAGATTTAGTTACCTTATATACTGTAAAGGATGAGTACATTGTAGTAGCATCTTGTTGTACACAAGTTCTTTGGATGAGGTAAAAATTGAAAGATATCAGAGTGGTGTATGATGGTCCTATTATATATTTTGTGCCAATACAAGTGTAATAAACATTTCAAAGAATCTAGTGATGCATTCAAGGATAAAACATATTTCAATCAGATATCACATTCTAAGAGAGAAGGTTGTGGAGAATGAAGTGAAGCTTGAATATGTTCCTACAAAGAATAAGATTGCTAACATATTCACTAAGGCTCACTCTAAGGATACTTTTGAGTATCTCTAGGAGAAGTTGGGGGTTATTGCCCCTCCTTCTTTGAACTATATGCATAATGAGATGCATCATTCCAGTCGATCTTAAGATCTATCCCTTATTTCAGACTAATTTTGGTGGCTACATCTCAAGGGGAGTAGGTATTACTATTATAGATTTTTGTAGATTTGTGTGTGCACCTAAGGGGGATATCCATAGTATAGTAATGGAAAAGTGTTGTAGGGTAGTTTTTTGATGTCAAAGGGGAGAATAATGCAAAAAAAAAATTATCCTTTACTGTTGATGTTAAAGGGAGATTGAAGAATCACATGAAAAATAATCAGTAATAGTGGAGAGAGAATCATGTAAAGGGAGAGTGAGTAAAGAGAAAAGAAAAAAGAAAACATGCATGCTTAGAGAAGTTGTGTCTTTCATGGCTTTTCACATCATGTATTGTCATGAGTGACAAAGGGAGATATTGTTTCAAGTATGTTTAGATTTGTGTTGTCATTGATTCCAACAAGCCTATGTTGTCATTACTATCAAGAAGATTTATGTTGAAAATGAACAGTTGGTGTTTTTAATGCTTTGATTTGTTGCATTGTATTTTCATCATTTAAGCTAATAGTGTTTTAACCTCTAGTGCTACTTTGATAAGATTCTATATATGGATGTAGTATTAATGAATATATTTTGTATGCTTTTCTGGTGTTGGGTTTCCATGTTCTTTTGAGAAAATTTGATGAAAAGAGGAAATAACGTGTGTTGCAATGTTGTTCTAGGTTATAGAGAGATGTTCCAGTATTGCTCGACATTTCTCCCAGGTTGAATTTTTTCCTACAAAATTTGGATATGTTGTTGAGAGGTGTTCAAGGATGTTATATTCAATATCTGGTATGTTGGATCCTCATACAATAGAATTTGTGTTCACCAATGTGTGACTATGCTTTGTAGAGGTGTCTAGGAGAATTTTTTTACTCTACATTTCTTTCTAGTTGTGCTTTAGGTCTTGTAATTCTAAAGGTGTGTTGATGGTTTTGGTAGTTTACCTCATTCAAGAGGATTTGAGGTTTGGTGCTTTGAAAGATAATTTTCCAAGTAATAATGTATGGAAAATTAGTTTGAGTGTACTAGGTTCGTACATTCTTCAAGTGGAAGTTGTTGCGAAGGATTTTGTTGGATTTTAGGTTATTTGAGGAATATTCTAAATCGTGTTCAAGTGTGGTATGTTGTTTGCAAGTTATTCTTGGGTTTGAGGAAGTTTGTACTTAGATGTTTAATGGTGTTTGCAAGGGTAATGCTAGATATGGTGTTTACACTACATGTGAAGGATAAATATTTCTTGTGGTAGTATGTGGTTAAGTTGTGTGTTTTATTTGGGTCCCAATTGAGTGTCAATGTGGTCCACATTCACTTCTATCTGTCATGGAAGTGTTTTGACACCAACCTATTTTCAATATGCACCTTTGAGGTGCATTGCCAACCTTGGAAAGGGTTTGAAGGTTGAGGATAGTGTAATTATGAGCTAAATTTTTGAAGGAGGTCAAAATAGATGTATGTGTGAAGTGTGTGATGTGAATGCTACAAAATTGAGTAGACCTATGTGAATTTTCAATTTTTGGACTACTAGATGCAGTGAGAAGAAGGTGTTGGAGCTAATATGGTGGATTTTCTATTTCATTGATATCATGTTCTTTGCGTAACATTTCTTATATATCTTCTTTTTCATTCTAGTAGTGTGCCTTGCTTGTGTTCCTTTCTAGAGAATGTGTCTTGTTCTAGCTGTAAACCTTTGTAATTGGTTTTGCAATTACTTATATTGTGAGCTAATGCTCATCGTGGTTTTCCCTCTTTGGATTTTCTACATAAATATAGTGTTCTCTTGTATATAGTGTTAGAGTTTTTTTAGTTTTTGCTATTTATTTTTCATGTTCATTCATCATATAAAAATTAAGGGTTTAATGAATGCATGTGGATCTGAATGTTAATGATTGTTTTGATGTTTTGATAACATACAACTAATTCACCCGCCTCTCAATTTTCTTTTGCATTCAATAATTTTACTTTAGACTTTTTGTTTTTTTTGTGAGATGTGCACTAATCTTTTGTGAAAGGGTTGCACCCATAGTTTTCTATGAAATATGGAGCAATGTGTTGGGCTTCATATTTATAAAAAAAAAATTAATACTTGCAATCATCAATAAATCACATAATCTATTCTTTAGAAAATTGGATAAGGTTAGTAATAAGAGTGGATTCTAGAGTAATTTCTCTAACCTTCATATATCTTAAGACTTTACCACCAATATTGTATGGGATTCCTTAAATATATTTTTATTTAGATAAATTCTTTTTATTTTCATCCTTAAATTGGTATTATAATATTCTAAGAGTTGTAGAGTAATCAGTGAAGTAGTTTAAATCACAACATTTCATTGAAAGAATATTAGATGCATTAATATTTTATTTCTTCATATGGCTTTGGAAAAAATTCATCAATCAATAAATCTAACAAACAACTTATTTTAGATAATTGAATATGCACTTGGTGTGTTTTCCTAGTTTAAGGATCTATTTGAGTTTAAGTAACAAAATTCTGATAAACTTGTACATTCTTTTCTTCATCTATCTTATTAAACCACCAATCTCGAATAATACCATAGACATAATTAATAGCTAATTTAAATGTATTTTCTTGATTTGATCTTGAAAAAGCTCGTATAATAATAAATGTGTTGACCCATGACTGTATGATTTGAAATAGATCTTCTATATTTTCAATATCAAGATACCATGCTTGTACTAGACAAGCGGTTCTCATCATCATAAGGGTATCTAATTTATTCATATTGAAAGTGATGTTTGTTTATAAGAAAAATGTTATAAGTCCAAATCCTTAGAAGAATTTTATTTCTAAATCTACTTTTAAGCCCTTTATTATTCCCCAAATGAAGACTAGAATTGACTCTAGAATATTATCCTCAACAAATATTCCAAACCAAAATATTATTTGTCTTTCCACCTGAGGAGATAGATTATATTAAAAAACATAAGGATATTATCTTGCACTTTTGAGTGAAATATTTTAAGTCCCTTTTCATCATAAAATTTCTTGAGATATTTATTTTTAATGTTACAAGACACAAAAAGGTTCTTCAAATCTCACTTGATGAATTGAGTGCTTACTATTCTAAATTTTGATCTTCTAAAAATGATAACTTTGTTAGAATTGGCTATGGATGCCAAGATCTATGGACCAAATGGAAAGCACAAAAAAGAGAGAAAATAATATGACAAGAATAACCTATATTCAATGTCAATGATAATGGAATTGCTTTAATGTGTGTAAATGTAGT
This sequence comes from Sequoiadendron giganteum, assembly GCA_007115665.2. Taxonomy (NCBI): domain Eukaryota; kingdom Viridiplantae; phylum Streptophyta; class Pinopsida; order Cupressales; family Cupressaceae; genus Sequoiadendron; species Sequoiadendron giganteum. The sequence continues at coordinate 153,740,244 of CM021106.1, read as the reverse complement.
AGAGACCCCTTGGTTATATAGCCAAGGTGAGAACAAAGGAGTGCATAAGATTATGAGAAGTGTCGTAATCTTATGACATGAGACAACAATGAAAAGCTATCACTCCACCTAAAGTGGAAAGGTGATAATGTGATAACCACCACAAATAGTGGATCTACCACAAAAGGTGGAAACCTAATCACATGATATGTCCATGAAAGGTGGAGGTGATAAAATAATAAGAAGATAAGTCCACCAAAGGTGGAAATTCTCCAACAACTCGTATGTGGTCCTTAAGTAAACTTAACTAAGGTGTAATTATGACCTAGGACAAGGTACAAAATATTTAATTACACCAACAAACTTGAAGTAATTTGATCCAAAACTCCTAAGATTTGGATATGACGTACATGATCTATTATAGAACTATGACTCTTTTTCACGAGATTAAATAATATTATGCAATGAAATATGATAAGCTATATTGGGGTGCTTTTGTATCATTTGGTCGACACAACCCATTCTCTATCTCATTAGCACCAACGATATGTTACAACCTATGTAATCAAATCCCACATAATAATGACTAACACTACTTTCTAGTGAAGAAAAAGTTGTATGCTATTACATATATTTGATTTGTGAAATAAAAGTCTCAGTAGACTTTACTTTTCACTTTAACATAGTGCTCATAAATTACACACATTGCTAGTATCAAATCAATATTCAAATAGAAAAAATTGCACACTTGAAAGAAAATGATTTAGTCTTTCTTTAAATCTGCGTTAATGACAATAATTTTGAAGTCCAAATATGGCATAAACAAAGGGAAATTCACACAAGGGCATGACATGAAATAAGGGAATAATTGAGATAGTTTAGTATAGGCACAAAATATGAAGATTGTTAGATGTTTTAAATAGGACTTAATAAGAATCCCTCTAATCAATTATAATTAGAAATGAACATAGAATATAGAAAGTGTAAGAAATAAAATAAATTATATTAATGCTAATAAAGTTAAAATATTAAAAAAAATGATAAGCACAAAATAGACACTTTACAAGACTCATTTAAATCAAGAATACAACATGACTAATGACTAAACTGTGATACAAATTATATGAAATGATAAAAATGATAAAAATTGTAATTATCAAATTTGAATATTATAAATACCATAAACATAAAATAAAAAGATGTAAACATACGAAACATTAGTATGACGATAAAGCTGAAACATCATCATATCTAGGAATACATGATATTGTGAATTGTGTTTCATCATAAAATTGTGTAACATAGGTACTTAACAAGGACAATGTGGTAACGTAGAACATCAAAGTGAAACAAGGCATTTGGGAAAGAATCCAAAGTTAACAGAAGAGTATATAAGGAGGATATAAACTTTCCACGACGAAGTCGTCTACAATAAGTTTTCTCTCGGAGGCAGGTTCGCGTGTTCCATGACAACAACGGGAGAATTAAAGATCGTTTAGATTCCTAGCTGTATAAGACTATTCAGGAAATAGCTACCTAATATCCATTAGATAAATGGTTAACTACAGTAAATACGACTATTCTCCGTATACCCACGTGGTTTTTAACTTCCAGCGTATAACTTAATGTTTTCCTACTCAATGAGGAGTAAACATGAACTTGGTTGTCATCTGAAATGAGATGGCGACCTGAAACATAAGCCATGTGCGATAATAAGTTGTCTTATAGTCCCTCTTAAATATAAATAGGATGTGACATTATACAATTCTATTTAACTTGTCTTATAGCACTCCAGACCACTATTTATGTGATTCAGAAATATTGAGCATCCCACATGTCACGGTACATGGTACATGGTACTTGGTACTGCTCATACAGAAAGGAAAAATCTTTACTTTTTAGCTTCTTAGGATATTGTTTGAAATGAGAAAATTTTACTTGTAGAAGTAATTTTATGTTCACACATATCTAGAGCTAATTCAAATGAGGAAAACGCTTTTTAAGCTTATAAGAGAAAGAAAAATTGATCGCTTAAATTTAAATTAATTAAATTTTCATTGTACCAAAATCTGGGCCAATTGGATCAAAAATTCATATTTAAAACGAGAAAGGGCTTTGCATTCTTCACATACACCTCTACCAGTCAATCCAATAAACAAATTTATTCGAAAGGTTAGTTTAGAAAGGATTTGAAATAAAAGAATTCCAACTGAACAATCAATTCGATCAGCGATGCATTCAATTCAACGTTTTATATAAAGACAACCCATCCAATGTTCTTAAAGTCTTAGGCATATATAAAAATATAAATCGTTTCTAGTTCTAAGTCAATTGAAAACTTTTGAAGTTTGGAGATTCTTAAATTAAATGTGCATGAAATGGACTTATACAGTCACCAATTACAAAATCCCAACGATAATATTGAAGTGTTGAAAATCTAGACATTCCACCGCCCGTGAAACATACATAGGGTCAAGAGTTGAAAAAATCAAATCCATCCAAAAGAGAAATCAAACTTGTTATTGAAGCTGGAGAACGCTTTGAATTGTAATATTGTAAGTATTCTCAGTACATATGTTTCAAAGTTTAGGACAATAGGTAAGATAAGAGAGCTGAATTGCGTAGGGTTACGGAGCCTGGCTCGTCACGTTTTTCGCAATCGTGGTACTTGTTGTGGATATTTCGTCAGCAATACGATCTTTATACGCAAACTTCCAAACTGTACATTTTCAAACGGGTTAAATGTATTACTTTTTAGCACAAGTTTCTGAATCTCGTTCGTTGGCTTCGTATGATTGCCTACAACCTTATCCCTCTTATCCTGTGAGATGAAGGATAGTATTTTCTGGCGTACAAATTATATTTCACAATTTACACAGGATTTAAAAGATTGATTATATAAAAATAGTTTTCCTTTTAGAGTACCGTTTATTTGATATGAAAAAAAGTGCACATTTTAAATATAGATCTAACCATGCAAGCATTCTCTTAAGTGTACGCATGTTGGTATTGAGTATACTATTGGCTGCAAATCTTATGGCTATTTGGTAGAGAAGTTCTTTTAAGGAAAGTATATCTTTTCTTTAAGGATATTTAGCCTTATCTCATAGAATGTATATACAAAATAAGGAGTGACAATAATTTTGGGTTAGTATGTGATGAAATTAAATATAAATGTACAAAAGTAAATAGAAAATATAATTCATTCATGGATTAAAGAATGTATATTGCTGGTGAAGATTCTAGAATCTCATATTTTTCTTAGATAATATGATTTCTATATTAGGTAAGTGCTACTGATCCTACATTGAATTTGTGTTATGTTTGCAATCAAATCCAATTGTCCAAGTCAATTTGTAGTCATAGATTCCTCCTTTTCGTCTACTTTCAACTAAGGAGAATGCACACTTCTACTCTAATGTTGTCTTGGTCGAGCTTTGTCTACACTACTCTCTTCTAATATATGATGACTCTATGTATTTAGAATTAGCTTGAAAGGGCAATCATTGTGTTTCAATGAGACATATTCTCATAGCTAAAACCTCCAAATATATGTAAAAGATCAAAAGTAATAGGTAAGGGCTCGATAGCGTGTAGATTTGTTACTCCTTAAAAGGTAAAAACATCAAATGATTCACTATTGATTGGTAATTTAATGCTCTATGATGAGAAAGGGTCAATCAATAATAATATATGCCTTAAAATGCTAGCATATAGTATCAAATTTATGAAAATGTGTAGTTGGCTAGCTTAAGTAAGAAATAAAAGAACCAATGAGCCAAAAATTTAAATTTTAAATTTTAAAAGAGAAAGCACAAGTGGGTCAACCAATGATCATTGAACTTTTCTTGGGTGGGAAATTTATCCATCCAAGGTTATTACAAATATATCTAGGCAATTAGGTAGTTGTACAAAAAAGTGCAATAAATGAACAAATAAGATGAATTTATTAGAGTATATTCATATTGAGATAGGTATTGACTAGTGCAATAAGCACATGTTCATAAAAGATATCAAAATTTATTAATATGTAGATGCATGAAGATATCTTCTCAACATGTACAATAAAACTAAATTAAAAATGGAATATGACTATGCAAATTTTAGTGATGAGAGCCATCCACGTTACATTTTATGCCATATTTTAGCTTTTTTCTTATACCATTTAACCCATTTTCATAAATTATCATACCATTTTACTACCTTTTGTTGCATATGCAAGATATCAAGAAAGGTGGAGATAATAGGCTTCATGATAGACTTCATACCACCTTCACAAGAACAAATCATTTTAGCTATTAATTTAATTTTAACTAAGTATTTGTTGTGCTAACAAAAAATAATATATTTGTACTCATATGGCACTAAATAGCATATATTATTTGTTGTTGTAACTAATATGATTATGATGAATGAAGGCTAAACAAATGGCTATTTTATGGCACAAGAAAATCATATTTTTATGGCTAATTTTATTCCAACCCACAAGCCATAAATAATGCCATAAGAGATGGCATGAGAATAGGAGAAAATTCTATAAAATAGGGCCACAAAAAATGTAATAGGTGATGTGGAAAAGAATATGAATAATATTAGAAAAATAAAACAAAATAAATAAATGTGAGAAATGGAAGGAAGGGCATGAAAGTAGGGAATGGGTTAGATATTTGTTATACATCTTATTTATGAATTATTCATTAGATAATCAATATAATAGAATTAAAGGGAGCACATTAGGATGCTTGAAAATAGCACAATGTGAAATATGTAATAGCAACAATGTAGCAAGAAAAATGAAAGATTGAAGATAGTGGAAAAATTAATAATGTAATAAATTTTGCTAGAATAAATATGCGAGGTTTATGATATGATTTTGTAGTAGAGTGTTGCAACCACCCCATGGATCGAGAGGAGGGCCCACTCTCTTGAAATGAAAGTGAATTTATTTTATGCTTTTTATTTAGTTTAAATTTAATTTCATGCATAAATTGCAATGTGTTGAATCAATTTTACTTAGGACTTAAATATAATGGTTCATAATGATTTTGATTTTTTTGTCATTCTAATAATTCTTAGTTGTTTAAAGTTTCATTTTTATTTGTAACAATTTTAAATGAGATTTAGTTTTCTAGATGCATTTCATCAATACTCACCTCACTACATATAGCCCTTGTGCATACAACCACTACAACTTTCACAAGTTTATGCCCCCAGATTGACACTTAAACCAAAATGAAATTTTATTATTAAATATTAAATCTATTTCACTCTTTACCCTAGTTTTGGCATATTAGTTAGCAAGTTGCATTTTTCCCTCACTTTGAGGTACATGTGAATCCTAGAATGGTCATAAATCATAATATATGTATCCCTCACAAACATGCATGCAAAATAAATATTCAAACATGGTAATAATTTCAAATAATCTATACTTATAACAAATCAAGCTTTTAGTACAAATAATCTATACTAGAAATATGTCAACCTTGTCTAACCCCTTATCGGCTTTGGCCTTGGAAGGATATGATACTGATATTAGTATGTCTGAGGAAAAAGATGATTTAGACACTGAGTGGGAAGAGGAAAATCCTCCCTCCCCCAAAAAGAAAAATAAGAAAACCCTTCAGAGAAAGCCCTTAAACAAAAAAGATTGCTCTACAAATACCCCCATTGATACTTCTCAAGAGGAGAATATCAAGAAGAAGGATCCCCCCATAAATAAGTTGGTTTCTTATTATGGGGATTCTCTAGAGGACAACTCTGATGCCCCTAAAGCCACTGAGGAATCTTATACCTCTTATCCTACCACTGATAGAGAGAGTAGACCCAAATTCCCTAGAGATCTCAATCCTGATGACCACTACTTCAAGTTGGACCAGGAATTTCCTGATGATATATTGGTAATTGCCAGAAATGGAGTTGTTGACTACTTCTAGATCATAAGGTGGGTTTTTCATGAGAGAAAGGACCTCAGTTTACAAAACAGGGTTGTCAATAGCAAGCTAGAAGTGATGGAAGCTAAAGGAGTTTCCCAAAATACTACTGGGGTTTTATGGACTGTGGAAGAGAAGAGGTTGATGTTTGAATGCCTTTAAAGAAATGTTGAGCTCACAGACAAGATGAAGAAGGATAACGAGAACAAGGTTAAGCATTTGGAAAGGGAAATTGGAAAAATCAGGGAAACTATGAAAACCATCTTGGAGCATAACCATAGAGTTGTGAAACAAAATGCTACTATCTTGAGAACAATGGTGGAGAAGTTGGAAAATACCCATCAAGGGTCGTTGTTTGTGGATCTGGAAGCTGACAAGGATAAAAGTAAGAAGGAGGATTATGGTCCCTCGAAGAGGACTAGAGCCAACCTAAAGAGAAAAGTGGATCCTTCACCTCAGGAGATCCAGGATCTAAAGAAGGTGACCCAAGAAATGTGCAACCTTGAAGTTGAGGTTGTTGAGACTTTAAATTCATTAGGTTAGCTTTGGTTGTGCTTGTTGTTGGCTTCTTGTTGTCTTTTTGCTAGCTCTTGGTTGGTGGATGTTGTCCTTTTTTTCCCTTCTTTGTGTTGCATCCTTCCTTTCTTTGGGTTCTCTGATGGCTTTTTTTTCTCTTTCTTGTAAACTCTATGGTTTCGAGTCCCTATAAAACCCATTTTTTCCTTTATCAAAAACAAGTCAAGCTTTTAAAATTTAATTCAAAATAATTTGGATTATATTCTAGGAAAACCAACTTCATTTATAATAAAACTAATTATTCTTAAAAACTAAATCAAATTTACTTTCAAAAATAAAATACACTTAGCAAGCTTCTCAAAATAGTTTTCATGTGTATACAATTAACATTTTTGTTCCTCACTAAATGATCTTATCATAGGAATATTAAAAGAGCACTCATGTAGAAGCATATTAGAGGTTAAGAAATATTGATTCAACTAAAGATATATCTTCTATTGTGGTGAAAAATTTCTAGTCTTCTTGAAATTTTTGGAGTTCTTATTGGAAGTTAGCTTTGCAATTTGAAATTTATAGATACATCCTTAGAATGTATGTTGCAATGATCTATAGTGATTGAATGATACCCACTTATCACATAAATAGAAAGACCTAATTGATAATATTGTGCCTATATATTAACATATGTTGTGTATTTCAATTTCCAAAATATATGTGGTAATAATTGAGTAAGTATTACTCAAATGTGTGATATAATTAGGCACCTTTGAATAATATGATATCATATTTCATGATTGTATACAAAAAAAATTAGATTTTTTAATTATAAGATAAAACATACAAATTATTTCATCTCTTACAAGATATGTGGTAACAATTGAGAAACTATGCATCACCATAATATTTCTTAGAAACATTAATGAGTTTTACGTGTTCATATTTATGATCTCAAGTGGTATAGGGTTAGATTATTCAAATTTAAGTTTCTTTAATTTACTTGGAGGTAAGAGGAATCCATCCTCTAGCTTGTAATTGAGAACATGGTTTGCTAGAAGCATTCTTGAGGAATACATGTATAGTGTTTTGTATCCATAATGATCATTAATGAAGAATTAATTTATGGAACAAAGAACTATATTTTTACTACCTAAGAATTCATGAATGGTACCAATTTAATTTAGTTTTATTTTCATTCATGTAGTATTGTAAATTTTCTCCTTAAAGGTGCAAGCACAATTTCATGCTTTATTTGGGGCTCACTTTGGTGTCCACTTCATTAGTGCATTTCAAAAATACTATTTAGCCTTGAAATCTCCCTTCAACTCAAGAGAACATGTCAGTGCTACCCTAAAAGTTATTTATTTATTGTATTCCACCATTTTAACCATGGCAAATGCTTTTTTGTCGATGAGTCTCCATTAAGAAAATCTAGAATTTAAACTTAAATATTTGTACAATGTAGATCCATTCAAGGACGTGGGAACCCTAGGCTAGGTATTTTACTTGATAATTTTGATATTTAATTTATGTCAATCCTTAATTAATGTCGCACAAATTCAATTTTGATATTTTGCAATAAATTAATCCTAAAATTTAAATTTAAATGAGTTGGCCTACACTTTAATTTATTCTAAAGTTTCAATATTTAAGCATGAATTAATATTTCAAATTTAGAGCAAGACAATCACACACAGTGAAGCTCTACCGAAATTCACATCCTAGTTTATAGAATTATAAAGATTTTGTGTATATTTGATCAAGTTAGTGTAATGATTGGAGTTTGATGCTAATGGAAGAACTAGTTGGAATCTAGATTTGGAGATAGATTTGTCTTCCTTCAAGAACCTAATGACTTATTTTCAACATGTTCTCATCTTCAAAGATTGACCTTGTTGTTGTCCTAAGTAAGGTTTTTGAGTATTTTGAATTCCCCTTGACTATTTGACTTTATTTCGGGTTGGTATTGATAATATAAACTAAGAATCCCTCTCCAACATATTTGAGTAGGTTTTTTTATCATTTTATTAAAAGTTTAACTCATTACAACCTTATACACATTTAAGGTTCAAAGAATAGACTTTATTTATCAACAAATTGACTATTTATGGGTAAGTGCACCAATCTGTGACACAATTTTGGCTCTTAAGATGCCACTTTTTTTTTGAAATCAACAAAATCTGATTTGCACGAGAAAATGAAGATAGTTACGCTCAAAATTTCAAGATGCAGCAAAAACAGAAGTTGAAGTGCTTCGAGTCTAGTTTCTAAGCTACTATTTTTTTTTGAAATTAATGAAGATTAAGGGTCTCAAAAAGGGAGGGGGAAAAATAGTTCCTATTTTTATCCAAAAAAATAGCATAGCGATGAAGGGCTCCCCCCTTTTTGACTAATTTTTTTTTAGAATTTCAAAAATACCAATAGTGAGAAATTAGCTAACACCATGTAGTTTATCCTCATTCTTTCAGATACTTTTTTTAATGAATATATAATATTTTATGAATTTTGAAAGTGGACACATCCAAAAAAGCTAAAATTTGAGCATGTTCCCCCCTAATTTTTTTGAAAACTAATCAAAAATTAATTTTTTTCATCATGTGTAGAATGGAGTCTAGTTTCAAAAAATTTAATTTGTTTCACATTTTGATGAATGAGTAAAAAATTATCTGAAAACTAACGCATGCTAGTTTTTGACCAAAAAATGAGGCATTTACAGAAGGAGTCATGGATAAAAACCTTAACTAAATCAAAATGATTTTTTTTTTAATATATTTAGATAGCTAAGAGAGAGGGTAACACTATCACATTTTTTTATATAGTTGCATTGAAAGACGTGCAAACAAGATGGGGAGCATGAATGAAAATATGAGGAAATTTGGTAAATCCTATTAATTAACACATCCAAAGCAGGCCATTTGGCGAGCGCCAAATTACCTACTTTACATAAAACCAAAATTTCCCCTCTCTTTGGTCGATAACTTTGATAATGCTTAGAGTGCACAATTTATGATTGTAGATGGATAGTTGAGGTTTTACCTTTCATACACTCTCTAACTCGTTAAACCCTAATTGGATAACTCTTTGTCCCTCTGAGGTCTCTCTCTTAGGTCTCACTCCCTCCCACACGACCTGGACTACTCAGTCCAATCCCCTCTCTTAGGTCTCTTTCCCTCCCACATAGGTACCTAAATAAATATATCTCACTCCAACCCCCTTTCTCACTCTCCTTCTCTCTCTCTCCCTCTTTGGTCATTTTCTCTCTCTCACTCCATCTCCCTCTCTTAGGTTGTTATCTTTCTCTCTTTGTCTCTCCCTCCTACCCCCTCTCCCTCTCTTAGGTCTTCACTCACTCCCTCTATCTCTCTCCCATTCCCTCTCTCTCACTCACTCTATCTCTCTCACTCTCTCTTGGGTATCTCCATCCCCCTTCTCTCACACACACACACCCTCTCTCTCTCCCACTCCCTCTCTCTGACTCCCTCTATCTCTCTCCCACTCTCTCCCACTTTGTCTCTCTCCCTCCTGTCCCCTCTCCCTCTCTCTCTCTCTCTCTCAAGTATCTATGTCCTACCCCCTCTCCATCTCTCTCTTTGTCAAGTCTTCCCCTCTCCCTCTCATATTCACTCCCTCTATCTCTCTTCCACTCCCTCCTTATCTCACTACCTCTATCTATCTGCCTCTACCTCTCCATCTCTTTCAAGTATCTCCCTCCCACAACCTCTCCCTCTCTCTCTCAAGTCCCTCTCTCTCACACCTTCTATCTCTCTCCCACTCTCTCTCCCTATCCCTCTCTCTCAAGTCTCTCCCTCCCAATCCCTCTCCCTCCCTCTCTCTCAAGTCTCTCCCTCCCACCCCCTCTCCCTCCCTCTCTCTCTCTCTCAAGTCTCTCTCTTCTACCCCCTCTCCCTCTATCACTTCTCTCTTTGTATCTCTCACTCACTCCCTCTATCTCTCTCCCACATCCTCTCTCTCTCACTCCCTCTATCTCTCCTCTATCTCTCCTCTCCTCGGATATCTCCCTCCTACCCCCTCGGCTCTCTCTCTCTCATCTCAAGTATCTCCCCACCCCCCTCTCTCTATCTCTCCTCCTCCCTCCATATCTCTCAATCCCTCTATCCAGTACCCTCTCCCTCCCTCCCTCTCCATCTCTCAAGTCTCTCTCTCTCACTCCTTGTATCTCCCCCATCCCTCTATATCCAACTCCCTCTCTCTCCTACTCTTTTAGGTCTCTCCCCCACCCCCTCTCTCCCACTTTGTCTCCCTCTCCTTCTCTCTTGGGTGTCTCCCTCCCACCCTCTCCCCTCTCCCTCTCTTGGGTTTCTCCATCCCACCCCTCTCCCTCCCCTCTCTCTCTCTCTCAAGTATCCCCCTCCACCCCCTCTCTCTCTCTCCCACTCCCTCTCTCTCACTCCCTCTATCTCTCTCCCACTTTGTCTCTCTCCATCTCTCTAAGGTCTCTCCCTCCCATCCCCTCTCCATATTTCTCTCTCTCAAGTATCTTTGTGCTACCCCCTTTCCCTCTCTCTCTTTGTCAAGTCTCCCCCTTCTACCCCCTCTCCCTCTCACAGTAACTCCCTCTATCTCTCTTCCACTCCCTCCCTCTCTCTCCCTTTCTTTCTCCCTCTCCCTCTCCCTCTCCCTCTCCCTTTCCCTCTCTCTCAAGTATGTCCCTCCCACCACCTCTCCCTCTCTAATCTCTTAAGTAGAGGATTTAGGGTTTACGGTTTAGGGATTAAGGGTTAAGGGTAGAGGGTTTAGGGTTTAGGGATTATGATTTGCAGTTTAAGGGTAGAGGGCTTAAGGGTTTAGGTTTTAACCTACTCAAGGGTTGAGGGTTGAGGGTTGAGGGTGTAGGACCTAGATTTTCTGGAGATTAATGCTAAAGCTGCACAAATTACAATGATCAAAACTAAAACAACAAATAATCTAAATCAAAACAACAAAGAATAAATAAGTAAACATAATTAACTAAACAAATCAATTGGAAATCTCTCATTGAATATGCGTTCACTCCTTCGAATTATCTCGATTGCTCTTCTCCATTTTGTTGTTTCAGTATTCTTGCCCTCATATTTTCAGTATTGATGCAAGCATAACCTTGTTGAATATCTAAGAAAAATATCAAAGATAAGTTTCTTCTCAAAACTGTATGATTTTGGGAGGAGGAATAATGATAATGATAGGCCATTTTATAGATTTTGGGTTTTCGAACAATCGGCTTAGATTCAAAGAGAGATCGACGGATGGGATTGATGAATGCCATGCGATATGAGTTCTATGTCAGATAGAATGTGAGTTAGAACATGAGTCAGAAAAGACTGTAGGATAAAGATTAAATTAGAACGATAACTTAATCTTCAGTTAAGAGTCTTCGAAAATAGAATAAATAGACTTTGAATGTCAAAGACAAAGTTAGAACTCGAAGATGAAGAATTCAAATGCATACATAAATTAATTAATTAAATAAAGATATTTAATTAATAGACACATTCATGCACATGAGTTAGAACTAGTTAACTGACTAGTTGTGACAAAGAGTCCTCTCACAGAAACAGTCAAATACCAAACCCGAAGATAACTAGCGGATTTAAAATAGATCTTGAGGCAAAAGGTGATCGAATAATTAGTCAACTGGATGATAGAAGAATGTGACATTAATAATTAATAAATGAATTAAATGCTAATTTAATTCAACATTCGAAAATGAAAGACTTAATTAAATAAATAAAGATAATTTATTTAATTTAACTGTTGAAAAGGTGGAATTGAATAATTAAATAATAAATTTTTAATTATAGATAAAGGGGGTTAAATGAATAAATAAATAAAGATATTTAATTATAGTTGAAATATATTAAAGGGGGTAATTAAATAATAAATATTTAATTAAGAAGGAAGAATTAATTAGTTAACGACATAATTAAATAAATATGATTTATTTAATTAATCAAGTTGAATAAATGAATTAATGAATTAATCAAAAAGGAGTATTTAATTAATAGGAGAAATATGTGTTAGAAAGGGTAATTAAATAATTAACATTATTTAATCAATGACCATGAACTATAGAAAATTATGTCGAAAGTGGTGTTCGCAGGCCTAGACCAATTTTCGGTGTCTACAGCTTGCCCCACTTTGATACAATGTTGTTTCAGCATTGTGTCAAAGAAAATATGCACCAATCGTGCCCCAACATGAATTAGGTTAGGTATGCCCCCTCAGGAAAATTGATAAATTTTTGAAATATTTCAAAAAAATCAGGAAATATTCCCGATAAGTCAATTTGATGGTAAAAAATGCTCTGGAGTTGACGGAATTGAATTTGGATGTATTACGGATGTGTACGGGTCATTAGAAGTTGAAAAGTTAAGCGGCCAATAGAGAAGGTCAGAAGAAATGCCACCCAAACCCTAGCTATAAATAAGAATTAGGTTGAAAACCAATTCATTTGCTCCCGGAAGAGTTTGGAAAACTGAAAATTTTCTTTGACTAGTGGATGAAGATGGCTCCCATTCCATACGCTGTGCATCGAGGATATCAGATCCAGACCTTCAAGCAGTCAGCCGATGTAGGACCACCGGTATGTACCCAAAAATGAACTCTTGAAATTTATTTTTGCATGTAGTTCTAGGCATTTAAAATTTAATTAGCATATGTGGTCTTTCGGGATCAACACATATACCGTCGTATTCGCCACATTTGACTGCAAAATGACGCATTTGCTAAAACACGCCCAAGGTAGGATAGGCATTTGAGGCATTAAACACATTTGCATTATTATGCACCACATATGTAGTTAAGGAACACATCTGCATTAGGAATAAACGCATGTAGGGTAGTGAACCACATGTGCATTAGTGAAATGCAATATGCATCACATAGATAGGTTATAGGAAATGCACCGCATTTGCTTTTATGCACTGCATTTGCAACAAGTAGAAATTGTTTGGGTAATGTGCAATGCATATGGAATATTCGATGCAAATTCCTTGTCATGCAACGTATTTGTATGAATGCACTGCATTTGTTAAAGTGAGCAACATTTGGCTGGCAAAATTTTGGAAAAAAAATTCTAAGGAATTTTTTTTGAGAATTTTGACATCATGGTTGAAATGCAAGTTATATTAGATCCTATTTACACATGGGAGTCACGTCTGAACACCTTCAATTTGAGAGATTGTCTAAGTAGTAGAAAGATACGGCTCCTATGGAGACTTGGTCTTCGTCATTATCTTTTGATGCCCACTATTCGGGCAAACAGAGGGATGCTCACCGCATTGTGCGAGCGATGGCACTCCAAGACATCATCATTTCATATGTCGACTGGGGAGGCGACTGTCACATTGGAGGATGTGTACAAGATACTTAGACTTCCTATCAGAGGAGAGCGGGTGATGTATGATACCCAGTGTGGATTGACTAAGCTAGCCAGATTTTATCAGGTGGACGATATTAGTAGTCTCGGCATTGAGCATTATGAGATCAGATGGCTGGTGTTGGCGGACAGATACGAGAGGATTGACTGTATACTATGTACACTGATAGGTAGGATAATATTACTAGATCGATGAGGTCATGGTTTTCCTGTTGGTGGGTATGTTAGAGAGAGAGACCATGTATGCCTGGGGTCCATGTCTATTAGGGATGTTGTATTTCCACTTACATGATATTGCATACAGAGACACACAGTCGCTGAGTTGTGGGACCACTCTTCTGATGGTTTGGTCATGGGAGAGGATAGTTGTTTTTCGTCCTCCGATTACTATAGATTGACGAGAGAGATCTTCATATGTTTTTTGGTACATGGGACACATCACTCAGAGCCATGTGGGAGATACTGGATATTGGAGACATGTACTCGACATCTTAGATCAGTTCACTTGGAGACCATACATGGACTGTGAGCAGTGGTCTGATGAGGATAGACATTTGCCATATTGCAGACATAAATAGTACCTGATTTGGAGGACTGTTTCGAGTGTGTACATTATAGAGAGACACTTACCATATCAAGTTTTGAGGCAGTTCAGAGAGGTTCAGGATTAGCCTCGAAGTAGAGCATAGTTTGCTCGTTCTTCTAGAGAGGTTCCATATTGGGGGCCCATGATTCCAATAGCTACTGCAGAGGCAGAGATGCAAGATTTACATTCATTATAGTGGGGATGGAGAGACGGAGTAGCTGATCCAGGGACTACAGCTACATATGACGCATGGTGGGAAGAGCATCATCCTACTCCTTACATAGGTCTAGATCAGTCGACACCTGTTGAGAGATGAGGCATAGGACCGAGAGGACAACGGAGAGGTAGAGGTGGCAGAGTTGGTAGAAGGGGTGATGGGGATGATGGTAGAGGAGGTGGTGGTGGGGTTGATGGTAGAGGTGGTAGACAAGGATGGAGAGGGTGGAGAGGGGGTTGGGTAGGTTGAATTTCACCTATCTGAGAGGTAGTGGTAGAGGATGTACCGATGTTGGAAATCAGAGGTGGAGCTGATGCATAGGTCAGAGATGAGCATGTTGCCGAGGAGGTAGTTGTAGAGGAGTTAGCCGATGTGGATATTGGGGGAGAGGATGTCACAGAGGATGAGGATATGGATATGGATATAGATTCTCTAGGTATTCTAGCAAGATATGGGGAGGATGATGTTGAGGAGGAGGCACCTATGGAGGAGTAGGAGAGAGAGCTCAGAGATCGGATTGTGGAGGGGAGACGAGAGGATGATACCCCTAGGGATGGTGATAGGGAGGCCATGGAGGAGAGATTGAGACTGATGAAAATAGAGCTTGATGCTATGCTGATAGAGAGAGACAATGCCCATGCAGAGAGAGATAGTGTCTGTGTAGAGAGAGACAGTGCCCGTACAAAGAAAGATAGTGCACTTATGGAGAGGGATCAGGCCATAGCTTAGAGACAAGAGACCGAGCAATAGTTTACAGAGGTCAGACACCTGGTCAGTGATTCTTCATCTGATGGCATGGTACGAGAGTTAGTCAAAGTCATAGAGAGAGCGTCATACTACAAGGACTTATATGAGTCTGTGGTACTAGCAGAGAGATGGGCTCCTAGCTTCTTAGATGTTCGCAGCCATAGATCATAGAGTAGGAGTCATACCAGGACATAGAGTACAAAGGGTGTGGTAGGACCACCGAGGATAGGTCCATTTGACAGGCCTTCCACCTCACAGAGAGCACCTCTGAGGCAGTTTCCTCCACCTTCACCATGGGACAGTAGTGGCAGTGGGACACGATGATATGTTGTTATACATTTAGACATTGTATTATGATCAGAGATCCTACAAGCTCATTTTATTTATGGATACATTCTGACATTGTACTATGACACGGTATTTTGAGTGATATATATATGATTTTGGCGGCTCTTGTATCATATGTAGTTCTATTTTATGGTGATGCATTTGCTTCTATATGATTATGTCTCCTAGATGATGTATGTATATGTGTTATGAATGAATGTTTCTACATGATGCGTTTATGTAGTTTATAATGTTATGGATGTCTTTATTTACTTATGATAGTGGATGAAATGCTCTATATGATGTTATTTATATGTGATGGTGAAATGCATGTGTAATGTTTCCATTATGTACCTTGTGATGATGGAATGCCTATTATGCAATGATATCATAAATATGTAATGAAGATGTTAATGCAATGTAACTATATGAAATGTTTATAGAATGTATGCAAATGCAGATTATCTAATATTTTTTTTGTCACAAGACTTTATCATTATGTCGGAAAAGAAATGTTAGCATGAATGAATTTAGAATGTTAGTAAGAAATAACAAAGGTTGATTGATTGAAAAACATATGATCTTGGATATTTTTCCAAATATGCTATGCTTCCTTTTTTTTATCATCATTGGCCGGGACATGACACAAATGGATAGTACACACTATGATATGAGATAGACCATAGTGTACAAAGTCATCCATTTGTGAAAACAGACAATTGTAGACAAGGAGTGTCTTAACTCATACTAAGGACAAGATTGCCCTAGTTTTTTTGTCGAGACAAACCACATACAACAAACAAATAAAAGACAGGTCATGAGACGTCATTGCTCCTATAAATCCTTGATAGGACATCCTTGAGGAAACTAGTAACATGACTCAAAAACCAATGTTAAACAGACAGTTGACAGACAACAGCCAAAGAAAAAGAGTCCTGAGACATCCTTGCTTCTCTAAATCCTTCAAGGGACATCCTTGAGAAAGCTAGTAACCAGACTAAATTCACAAATCGATAAAAAGATAAGACAAAATAAGATATAAAGTCATAAAGCCAAATAAAAGTATTCGCCAAAACTTGATCTTGTAGGATTGTTTGGTTGTTTGATGTTTGACATAGTGTAATGTGAGGGATGACACATACCGCAATAAGATGTTGAGTCTAGTTTCAACTTGGTGACTATCTATGTAAAGCATGACAAAGCCTAGTTTCAAAAAGACATGTGCCGTATAAGACGTTGGAGCCTGATGACGTTGATGCAACAAGCTACATGAGACTATGACAATTTGATGACGTTCGTTGACAAGAAAGACATATCTTTCTAAGACATAAGTTGATCACTTTGACAATGTGTTTGATATTGACTTGATGACTGTTTTGAGATGTTTCCTTGTTGGTGCATGACTTGTTTTCATTCATTGACTGATTAAAAGTGTGTGTGTGTGTATTGACAATAAATGACGTGAGATGATACCCTAAAGGATTGACCTAATGTGGCTAAAGACATGCATCTAAGTTGATGATATGCAATGTGTGTGATAGTGAATTGAATGAACCCTATTGGACTGACCTAGTGCGGTCTTGGGAGCTCATCAATTGATTAGCCTTGCCTACGTTGTACACGCATAGACCTCGTAGTTCGCACAACCAATGACTTTGAATGTACAAAGAGTCATGATTTTAATGTGTGTGATACATGACAAACCTAGACAGACAAACCTAATGCCTCGGGGGCACATCGATTGATGGCCTTGCCTATTTCCCAATCGCAGAGGCAACATAGTTCGACTATGTCTATGACTGACTTAACATGATTGACTTGATTCTATTTTTGGGATTTTCTGACTGTTTGATTTTTTTGTGTTTTTGAAGTTTTCTAATGTTTTTTGATTTTTTAGGACATTTTTCGATGGTTTAATGTTATGTACAAGGTCTTCATGGCACAAAACAAGGATTTGCCCCTAGTTGGGAATAAGGTATGTGAGATGGAGTGGGGAATGTGATGGAATGAATGTTAGATGTCAATCATTCCAAGCAATGGATAAGACAACCATTTATTATGAGGGATGGTGAAAAAAGTCTGATTGAAATGATGGTAGACAAAGAGCGAGTTTGACTACACATGGCGCCTGTTTGCCAGATTTTCACCATGGTACTTATCCATAGCGCCACCGAAGAGGTTTTCACTATTGGACGGATTATTTCTCTTTACTTTTTTGTTTTTTTTCCAATTTTTTTGGTGTTACAAAGATGCCTGTTTGCCAGGTTTTCATCAAGGTAACCATTTTTTTGTTTTTATTTTTATTTTTCTAGATTAAGACAAAGACTCTCATAATCTACACATAGAACCTCTTCAGATGAAGGCTATTGATTGGTGACAAAAGCGGCTCTCCATCAGGAGTAGAGAGTTGGTATGCTCCTGATCCAAAAACTTTTGTGACAATATAAGGCCCTAACCAGTTAGGTTCAAACTTTCCTGGCTTTTCCCGTTCAGCTTGATTCTTGGGATTCTCCATTAAAACCAGGTCACCAATGTCAAAGTGTCTATTTATAACTTTCCTATTATAGCTTCGATGAAGATGATTCTGATATGCTTGCAAATGGTCTAGTGCTTTATGTCTTCTCTCATCCAATAATTCTAGCTCTTGTAATCTGGATACACGGTATTCTTCATCGTCAATGTGACCTTTCAAGGATACCCTTAGGGAAGGAATTTCAATCTCAATAGGTAAGATAGCTTTAGATCCTAATACTAGGGAGTATGGAGTGGTGCCAGTGGGAGTACAGATGCTTGTGTAGTAAGCCCATAAGGCAAGATTTAGCTGTAGGTGCCAGTCACGACCAGCGTCATTGACATTCTTCTTTAGGATTCTAACAATGGTTTTATTAGATGCCTTGACTTGGCCATTACCTTGTGGGTAATATGGGGTGGAAAAATGATGTTTAATATGGAACTCTTCACATAGATGGTGTACTTCTTGGTTTTTGAATGGGCGGCCATTGTCTATGATAATGGATTGGGGTACACCATACGGACAAATGATATAGTTTAAGATAAACTTGGATATTTGTGTGTCGGTGATGTAGGTCATGGGAATAGCTTCAATCCATTTGGTGAAGTATTTAGTGGTGGTTATGATGAATTTATGGTCATTGGATGATGGAGGGTGGATCTTACCTATGAAGTCAAGTCCCCATTGGGAAAAGGGCCATGGTGATGTAATCGGATGAAGCTCCTGTGTTGGTGCTCTTATCAGATCTCCATGTATCTGAAATTGTCTACATTTCTTTACAAAGATATATGAGTATTTCTCCATTGTAGGCCAATAATAACCTAATCTCATAATCTTATGGGCTAAAGTAGGACCACTTGAATGGGATCTGCATATACCCTTATGCACCGCTCATAAAGTTGTTTGTGCTTCTTCAGCATTGAGACATCTCATTAGGGCGTTATCTAAGGTACGTCTATACAAGGTATCTCTGATGATGGTGTACTTAGCTGACTTACGGATAAAGGTTCGACGTTGGTTATTTGACAAGTCTAGAGGTAAGGTTTGGTTAGTTAGATAGTCGAATATGTCTTTATACCAAGGGGGAGTAGGACCAACAATTGTACACACCATCACAAAATCGGGTACATCATAGGCAGGGACCAACAACTATTCAACCAAAAACTCAAACTTAGGCACATTACTTAGAATATCCTATAATGAACCCATGGTTGCCATAGCATCTGCAGCCCTGTTCTGAATACGTGGTATTTGTTGAAAGGAAATATCATCAAAGTACTGCTTGAAACTATCAACCATGCACTTGTAGGGGGAAAGTTTTTCATCCTTAGTCTCATAATCATCATTTACTTGCCGGACTACTAGCTGAGAATCGCCAAAAACATGTAGACTCTTAATCTTCCACTGTGCTGTCATTTTTAATCCTATCACCAAGGCTTCATACTCTGCTATGTTGTTGGTACAAGGGAAATAAATCCTGAATGATTTAGGAATGGTATCACCTTGAGGTGTAACAAATATAATCCCTGCTCCTGAACCCCATTGTGTATGTGACCCGTCAAAGTATAATTTTCATTTTGTTCTAGTGTCAATGTTAAAGATAAATTCGTTAGTAAAATCCGCCACTAAAGGATGGTCTGCCTTCATGGGTGCATCTACTAACTGATCTACAATCACTTGTCCTTTTATAGCCTTCCTTTCCACATATTGGATGTCATACTCGCTAAGTATCATAACCCATTTAGCCAATCGACATGTTAATGCTGCCTTACTTAGGAGATATTTGAGGGGATCAATCTTTGCGACCAACATTGTTTGTCGATTGAGCATATAGTGCCAAAGTTTTTGAGTAGCAAAGACTACCGCAAGACAAGCACGTTCTATTTTTTTGTAGTTTAATTCATATTCTACCAAGGTATGACTGATGTAGTAGACTGCTCTCTCATGACCTTGATCATCGTGTTGTGCGAGAAGAGCTCCTAATGCTGACTTATGCTGAAATATATAGTATCAATGATTTTCCATCTATAGGTGGCATTAAGACTGGTGGAGTGAGCAAGTAATCCTTGATTTGTTGGAAAGTGTCCTGACATTTAGGTGTCCACACAAATGGTACTCCTTTCTTGAGTAAATGTTGAAATGGCTGTATTTTATTATTTTATCTACCAGTTGTACAATGAAACGTCTGATGGACTGTAATCTTCCCTGTAGCGTTCTGAGTTGACCAATGCTGACAAGAGGAGGTATTTCTATGATAGCTCTTACCTTCTTTGGATTTACTTCAATGCCTCTTCTGGAGATGATATACCCTAGAAGTTTTCCTGATTTTACTCCAAAGACACACTTCTTTGGATTTAGCCTGACATTATAATTCTCTAGCCTCTAGAATAACTTCTCTAGAACCTTCAAATGATCTGCCCTTGTTTCTAATTTAGCTATAATTTCATCTACATACTCTTCCATGAGAGTATGTACAAAGTCATGGAAAATCATAGTCATTGCCTATTGATAGGTAGCTCTAGCGTTCTTAAGGCCAAAAGGCATAACATTCCAACAGTATGTGCCCCATGGATAGGTGAAAGCCATCTTGTGTTGGTCTTCAACTGCGATTTTGATTTGGTTATATCTAGAGAAACCATCCATGAGGGATAGCATCTCGTATCCTACTGTAAGATCTACTATCATTTCTATGTTCGACAAAGGGAAGTAATCCTTAGGACATGCCTTGTTGATATCTCTAAAGTCAGTGCAAATGCGGATGCCCCTAGTTGGTTTAGTCATTGGTACAAGATTTGAAATCTAGTCCGCATAGTCTATAGTTCTTATAAATCCAACATCCAAGAGTTTCTTAAGTTCTGCTTTGACCAGTAGAGCAATCTGTGGATGCATTTTCCTTAACTTCTGTTTGACTAGCTTAATACCTGGCTGTAATGGTAGATGGTGTAATATAAGGTCTGGATCCAACCCAGGAATGTCAGTGTATGACCATGCAAATTTTATCTCTCTTTGCAAAGAAGTCCTTAAACTCATGTTTTTCTGCCTCTGTCAATGATGCTACAAAGTATATGTGCCGAGGGTTTTCTTTTGTAATTATGTTAACTTTAATAGAATCTTCTACTAGCATAGGTGACTTTTCTTGTTCAACGGGGAGAATATTTAAACCTCTATCCTTGGGTTCCTCAGAGAGGTTTTCACCCTCGGTACGTCCTTTATTTTGACTATTTCTTCATCCAAAGGCGCCTTTCGGTTTTCACCTAGGGACTTGTCATTTTTCTCATTTTCATCATTTTTATTTTTATTTTCATTTTTGCGACTAGAGGTGTAAATAGACTCCCCAAAATATGCTTTGTCATCCAAGTCTATGGTAAAACCAGCTTTATGATCCCCTCTTGGTATGCCTTCTCGAAGTCCCATGAACTCAACAATTGCTTTGTCGTTCTCGAACGTGTCTATGATGGGTGTAACTTGTTGATCCCAGTCAATAATTTTGAGATATATGAGAGGCATGTCATCATCAGAATTATTAAAGGTGGAAGTTGATAAGGTGAATATAGAATGGTTGACATGGTCACAAAAGTTTTGGACTAACTCCTTCTTGTTCTTTTTCTTATGGGTAGGTATACTTTGTTGTGGGACTATTGTAAGGGTTGAGTCATTAGAAGATGGTTTGTTAGGTTCCCAAGATGCATGATCAAGGGTTTCCCAATAATAGTTCTTAAGCCATTCTTCTTTGGACAAGTGCTTCCTATGACGGGGACTAGATGGTTTTGGTACAGGTTTTATCTTTAGGTCCAATTCTCCAAATAGAGAATTTATGTTCATGGTATTGGTAGAAGAAATGGAATCCCACTCACAATCGCTTGATTCAAGAGATTCATCATAAACTAGGGGAAGTGGTTCATGAGATATCTCGATGTCTCCACAAGCACTCACTTCCTCTTGAAATGGTGTCGAAGTACTAGGAAACCCAATTCTAAGTGGTTGAAACCCTAACCCTAGGTATTTCGGTCATGTGAGACAATGATCAGTTTCGTCCTTCCATTTTGATATAGTCCTAACCCAATGTGCCCATCATAGCCTTCATTTTGCATTATCTTAAAGCCTTTTCCATATTGATTCTTAGCTATTTGAATAGACGGCGAGGGGTATTCATTGTCTTCTTGGTACAACCAGGAGGTAATATTAACTTGATCCACAATTTATTCACTTAACTCTCCCCATTTGGTCAATGTCATTGTAGGGGGAACACAAATTGTGACTACTAATTGTCTTCTATCTGCCATAGGTAAGCCATATGCCTTAGGTGGAACTAGTTGATTAACATAGTATGATGCCTTCATGTAATATTCTCCATAGCCCTTGTCTTGGATCTCAGCCTTAGGAGTGGATGATGTTGGTTTGAATGAAATGGACTTGGTAAGATGTGATGGGTCAACGTATAGGGATAAAGTGGATGATGAAGCTTCTTGGTTAACTGGTACCTGTCGTTGTGAAATTTCCCTTAGGCTTGTACAATATTGAAAAGGATCTGGATCACCATCAATCGTGATCTCGGTGCCATTATATAGGAATTTAAGACACTGGTGATATGTTGAAGGTATGGATTTCATTGCATGTATCCAAGGTCTACCTAATAACAGGTTGTACGGAAGGGTGAGATCCAAGACTTGGAAGTTGGTGTTCATAATTGTTGGGCCAATTCTGATAGGGAGTGTGACAACTCCTTTCGATGATCTTTCCTCATCATCATAAGCCTTGATGACTACACTCTTAGAGGTGTCTACGCATTCTTCTGAGAATCCTAATGCCTTAACCAATTTTAGGGTACACAGGTTCAAACCTGCTCCTCCATCTACCAAGACTCGTCTGACTTTAGTTTGATGGACTAAGACTTCAAGATGTAATGGGTCATTATGATCAGACTTTTCGGTTGAGTAATCTTGTTGGGAAAATGTGGCATGATGTGAGTTGGTTAAATATCCCACCATTTCTTTGAAATGATTGACATCTAAGTGTGTAGGAACAGTCGTGTTCTGCAAAGCTTTGTCAAGAATGGCTCGATGCTCAGGCGATAAAGTCAATAGTTCCAAAATGTATATTTGTACGGGGGTTTTACTCAGTTGATCAAGGAGATTGTACTTAAACTTGGAAGCTTGTGTAGGTGGCTCAGAAGGACCTGGAATAGTTATCTTATTTCTACATGTGTTTACAACACATTTCGGGTGCTTCTTAATGACGATGGTATTGAAGTTTTCATTTGCAGCTCAGAGGTGATTTATAATCATTCCTTTACCATAGTCATACTTGGTATTGGTATAATTGGCTGATGGATTATTCTTGGTTCCCGAACTAGAGGCTTTTCCTTTCGTGTGGTCATGTAATGGGTCTGTGAAGACTTTATGATCACTGTTCTTGGTATTTTTCTGCCCATTGACCTCTATGGTTCCATTTTCAACAAAGTCTTGGATAATATTCTTCAGTTGTCGACATTGATGTAGGTTGTGTCCTTTTGTTCGATGATAGTCACAATAGGCATTGCCGTCCCACCATGAAGGTTTAAACTGTCCAGGATCATACTCTCTTGGTTCCAAAGGTTTAATGCGATTATTTTTAATCAACTCTTTGAAAACTGTCTCGATTGGTTGCCCTAAAAAGGTAAATTCACGTGTAGGAAATCTCCTTTGTGGTCGTCGTTGTTGTGAATTTTGGAAATAATTGGTTGTTTGATCTAGACTATTCATCATGTCTTGATTGGGGTTGTAACCTCTAAGTGTGATAACTGGTCCCGTATGTATGGTTTTAGCATCAACAATGTCGTCATTTGTAACATTTTTGTTTCTAGACCAGAATTTGTTTCTATCATTTGGTGCATTTTGATGTTGGACAATGGGGTTCCTGCTTGGTACTTTTATTTCTCCTTTGTCAATAAGGTCTTTTTCAAGGATGATGCCCTTTTGGACCAAGTCTAGGAATGAAGTACAACAATGTACCCTTAAGTCACCTCTGAGTTTTGGATTGATGTTTTCAAGGAATATCATGACCTTTTTTTTTTCGAGTATTTCAACTAGACATCTACTAGCTAGACTTCTCCATCTCTGGAAGAAAGTGGTGAAAGTCTCGCCGTGTTCTTGTGTTGTGTGGCACAAGGTTGCTATTGTTGCTTCATTTTCTATGTTAAAAGCAAAGTGTTCGACAAACTTCTCAGCTAATTCACCCTAGGATCGTATGTCATATGGTAATTTAGAAAACCATTCCAGTGCTATCCCTATAAGGGTTCGCGGAAATAGTCGCATCAAGTATGTGGGGTCATATGATATGTCCATGCATGCCATTGAGAATTCTCTAATGTGTTCCAAAGGATTCTTCCTCCCATTATACTTAGGAAAATTTGGTATAATGTATCCATGGGCGAAAGGTTTCATATAAAGTGCTTTGTCGAATGGACATGGACATAGATCTTGCATCGAGATACTTCATTTGCCTGACATAGACATGTTGTCCATCTATTGTTGAAGAGTTTACATTAAGTTTTGGAGGACATCTACTTGCATCAAGGACATGTTGGCGTTGTTTGGATCAATGTAGATATTTTGAAATGCCATGTTCTGTGATGGGTTATGATTTGGCGAGGGAATATATCCCATTAGAATGTTCTAATTCGGATTGGGGATATTTCCTATCTGAATGTTCTGATTTGGATTGGGAATATATCCTATTTGAATGTTCTGATTTGGTATAGGGATATTTCCTGTCTGAATGTTCTAATTTGGTATAGGAATA